>PVKA01004501.1:0-67976 GCA_004027165.1 Ctenomys sociabilis
GTAGTGAGACCCTGAACACCTTGTAGACCCTTCCCTAAAATACAAAAAAAAAAAAAAAAAATCCTCTGCCGTTGTGGCTGAGCAGGGTCCAAGTGGGGACCGTAAGCTTGGGCAGGCACGTATGTGGCAACCAGTACCTACCTCTGGGGCTTGTCTGACGCCATGGAGGAGATGCGCATTCCTGTCTGCACGTCCACCACATTCATGCAGCCATCCACTCCTGTGCTGAGGATGTGGCGGCTGTCTACAAGACAGGATTACTTCAGAATGTGGTTTAGCTTGGGTGTTAACAGAATTTCATTTCTGAATCAGACTGCTCATCTTCCTTGAGCTCAAACAGCAGGTATTTTGTCCTTGAAATGACCTTTGCCTGTCTCTTAAGACACTGTGCTGTGGTGACTTTGGTAGTTGTTCATTTACATCTTACATGTTAATTTCCCTAAGTTGACCTAAGAACAACACAGTCCTGCTTTTATCCTGGGTACCGCTGTTTCAGTTATATTGTACCTTGGCCGAATCCTGTAACCATAGGACCTTTATCACCAGTAGTGTTCTTTGAAAGAAGTTTTATTTCACAACTCTAACCAACAACTTGTGTGTTAGAAAAGGTAACACCCACCTGGGCTAAAAGCAGTAGCGCACACGGCCCCTGAATGGCACGGAATCTGGTGCAGAAAGGTGGCTGTGGGGAGGTCCCAAATAGTCACCATGCCTTCTTTGGTACCTGAAACCAGCAGTGTGCTTTCTGCACTTAAACTGATAGTATCTACCTAAGGAAGAGAAGAGTGGTAAGTGTTCTGCCTAACATGGCCTCGAAGTCTGACGCAAATGTGTGGTCACAGCGACGCCCTCCAAACTCCACCACGGTGCCATGCAGTGTGGGCCTTGTTGACATAGCTATCAGCAGCATCTTACCAAATGATCATTTTAAAATGAAGCAAACAGGGCCAGGGAGATGGCTCAGTACAATAAGTGCTTTCCCTGGCAAGTGCAAGGGTCTGAGTTCAATCCCTGGTTCCGCACAAAAACAGAAACGAAAATGTGGTATTGCTAGGTAACTGTAATGCCGTTTTCAAATAGCCCTGCACTAGCAGCCTTGCAAAATCTCATGGGCCCATGCACATACAGTATGTGAGGGAGCGGGGGAGTGGGGCCTCTGTGAGACTACACTGGCGTACCGTCTTGAATTCTAAATTTCTCAACCTCGGTTACCCTGATAACCATGAAAATGAGGCACCAATTCCAACATCAGGGAGAAACAATGCTGTGAACTATAGCCTTAAGTGCAGGACCATGACCAAGGGGAAAACAGGAAGGGAGAACTAAGCTCCTGTTTGGCTCTGCCGCCAGGCTGTGCCTACTCTGTCCCAGCCGGGCGACAGCAGCTGTCCTCAGCTGGGATGGATGTATGCTAGACAGATGGTCCCTGCTACTCGGGGCAGGAAACATCGTTGCATTCTGAAAGTGAGATTCTGGCCACTTTCTGGCACAGTGGTACACACCTGTTAATGCCAGTACTCAGGAGGCTGGGGCAGGAGGGGAGCTGTGCATTTGAGATCAGCCTGGCTACAAAGTGAGCTCACAGACAGCCTGCACTGCACAGGCTGTCTCAAAAAACCAAAAAAAAAAAAGCCAAAAAAAGGGGCCATTCTAGTTGGGCAGACACTATTTCTCAGAGAAACGTGGAAAGAAAGAAACTGGAGGGAACAGTGGAGACTTGACACCCAGATGGTCATGGCAGGTATGCAGAGCCTTTCTGTTGGGACTCACCCCGACGTCGTGCTCCAGCTCAGCCAGCAAGTTGAACTGGTGTCTTCCAGTGCCTGGCATTTCTGCAGGGACACCGGACCACACCTACAACAGAACACATTGAAAACGCTATTTTCAAACTTGTGATACAAAATCATTTCCAGTGCATTTAGGAAAAACTTGACAGGTTTCCAGTAATACTAACAGCCAAAGAGGCGAGACGGAACAGCCCAGCTCCCCGTCGCCACTGCCTACACGCTTCCTAGCCACCTGCACTCGCTTACAGCTGATTGTGCCCATGTCTGTCCCCGTCACTTGCTGCTGTAACAGTGTAGTCTAAGTGTGCACATTAGGGAACTGTAATTGTGGGTGTGTCACAATGTCTGCTTATGTTGTGAGAGACACAAAAAGGAGGTCATTAAAGTCACTAAAATTAGGTAGAGGCACAAAAGCATATCTAAAGGATTAAAAGGAAATTTCTAATAGTTTAAGTGCTGGCTCTCATTTATATATATAAATGCAAATTAGAAGTAGTAATGGGTGAAGAATATTTATGTGGGAAATTGTGGAGGGTTCTAAATAAAACACTCACCTGGTCCTACATCAGAAGAACGGTGAATGAAAATGCATTTGTATGCTTCAAATATAAATAAAGTATATCTTAATAATTCCTTACTGTCACTTGAAATTGTATGATTAACTGATCAACTGCTATTTCCTGTCATGTCACATAAGAGGTTGCTACTGTAAATTTTTCTAATTTTTCTATTACCAAATGAATACCAGATCTTAACTCAGTTGAACATACTATAATGAAAGTCCGACAAACTTTCTATTAAGAGGTACCTGAATTTTAGGAAAAACACAAGTAATAATGTGGAGGGCACACCCAGCAGCTCTCCTTGAAAGAAGAGCGACTGTCTCATTTTGACTGAGCCTGATCCTATTTCCTTGTATTGTTATGTAGAGAGCTGGCTAGGACTTCTGTTTATCCTTCAATTGGCCTTAAGCAATGTGTATTGGTCTAGCTGAGGTGCTGGTGATAGAAGCCTGCTGCTCCTTAACGTGAGCCGGGTGGAGACAGGATGGTAGAGCTAATGCTCCGCACTGCCAGCTGGGATTGAGCCTCGAGATAGAGGATATGACTTCCTGGGGCTTGAAAGACTACATCAAAGCTGAAGCCCTAGACTTCCCAAAACATTAAATACTATATAACGCAGATTACTCTCTCTGCATATCCTCTCTGCATATGGCAGAGGTAAATGTAGGCCCCACACCTAGCTCAGCTCACAGTAGTCACCTACTTCCCACAATTCTCAGTCCTCAAGCCACTCCCTCACTGAATAAAAACTGGGTGAGGCCCTGGGTCGCTCTCTTGGTTCCAGGAAGCCATCTTTGTGGCTGGACCTAGAGCCCCTTGACTCCCCGATGATTAAAAATATAATTTAGTGTCCTCATTTTTGCCGTGGGCTGCATGGAAAGTGGTAGATTGGAATCAACTTGATGGGATTCCAATAACGTAACTTTGGGATTACAAATATTGGTTTCATGGACTGAGACGAGGACCAGGAAGTGTCTCCTACATAATAATATTTAATATCCTTATATTTCATTTACACATTTTATCAGCAAATAAACTGGTTTACTTTATTCCAACTAATAATTTTAAAAATTATGTAAAAACCTTCACTGTAGAGTCCCACGATGCAGAGTACAGCCTGTTGTCATGCCAGCAAATTTGACTGACAGCATCATCATGCCCCATTAATGTGGCCTGGCGTCTTCCAAAAGCTATTGAATAAAAATAGCTAAAAGACAACAACTATTAAAACAGTATTCCAGGATAAGTTTGAGTCACAAACACATGTTTAAGAAACGTAATACTGTTTAATTCCATACTAAGTTCCACTCAAATTACAAATTTATTATTAAATTAAAATATTCAAATTTATTTAGAACTAGAAATTTCTGTCTAGCTCATCATCTTGTTTTAGTTTAAAACTTAGAAAAAAAGATTACAAATGGAAAAATTATGAGATTCAAACAACATTTGAATACAACGATAGTGCCTTCTTCTCTTAGTAATGTTCTCTTCAGAAATTACATTGTGTCCTTCAGTGGAAGGTTTTTTTTTTTTTTTTTTTTTTTTTTTTTTTTTTTTTTTTTTTTTTTTTTTTTTTTTTTTTTTTTTTTTTTTCCTGATACTAGGGATTGAACTCAGGATCTTGCACTTGCCAAACAGGCACTTAGGCCACTGAGCTATCTCCCTGGCCTGGTTCTGTCTTTTGATACCTCATGTCTGCAAGGAAAGATCCTCTGCACATGGAATTACAAAGGAACAAGCATCGATACCTACACATTATTGTCCCAAGAAGAACTTATGACAGTAGCATCTCCTGGTAAAAGTAAACAAGATGATAAAGCCTGAAAAACAAATGTTTGGACATTAAAAGTTTATAATATATGAGAAAATTATAATTTCCTTTTCTTTGGGACAGGATCTTGCTATGCAGTTCAGATTGGCCTTGTGCTCACTTTTTGTGGCCCTCAGGCTGGTCTGGAACTCATAGAGATCCTCCTGACCCAACCTCTGGAGTGTGGGATTATAGGCATGTGCCATCATGCCTGGTTCTGGGATCTGGTCCTTGTGCTTACCATGTAGGTGCTTGTGCTTCTGCGCTTTCTCCCCAGTCCACTCCCCCTTTCTTTGTACCAGGGATCGAACTCAGGACCTTGCACTTGCCATGTGCTGAGCTATATTCCTGGCAATTTCTCCCAGTATTAATGAAATCGTCCAATTCCTTTTCTGATGGCTCTCCTCATAATTATCCAGATTTTTTAACAAATCTTTTATTTATTTATTTGGTACAGGGTCTCACAGCTTGGTCTCCTAGTGACTCTCCTGCCTCCACTTCCTTAGTGCTGGGATTACAAGTGTGCGCCACCACACCTGGTTTTGGTGCACAACATGCGGTACCAAGAATCAAAGCCAAGACCTTCGGCTTGCCAGGCAGGCAGGCAGAGTGCTGAGCTATCATCCCAGCTCTTATCAGACTTTTCTCACCCATCTAATATCCCATGTAAGGTTTCCTCCCAAACACCACAGTATGGCAAGTTAGCCTGAGGACACAGGCTCTGATGGGATAAAGACCCTAGGTAAATCATTAGGACTCAGCAGAGCGGGTGATAAGCCTTACGAATGAAAATGCCCTCTCAGAAACATAGAACCTATAAATACAGAAAATTTGAGACGTTCCTTAGGGAATTGGAAAATCATTTGGATGATTGATATTTAAAACATATTCTTGTATAAATATTAGCTTTGTTGCATTTGGTATCCCGCTGAGAATAATTGCACAAATTATTTAATGCATAAACATTTTTTTCTGACAGTTAAAGATTTTATAAAGAGACTAGTAACTGGGTAACTTCAAATTTTCTAGGCTAAAATAGAGTCACAATAAAATAAGAAAGGCAACCTGGAAAAAATTTTAAGTTGAATTTAGATTAGGGTATTCTGTAGACTGAGAATAGATTCAATTGTATGGGCAGAAATGAAATATGTGTGTGTTTAAAACAAACTTCTTGAATTTCTATTGTAATACTGATAAACTTACCATATTTGAAAATGATATACTTCTTTGTAGCATTTTGGATTCCTTAGAAAACATCTTCAAGGTGGAATCTAATAATAAGAAAGCAGACATAAAAAAAATATGGAAGAAAAAATTTCCTAACCATCACCACTTGAGAAGGTAGCTGCTCTGCTCATTCCTGAAGGTCAGCAGGCAGCGTGATCCATGGGGACTGGGGTCACCCAGGGATGGGTGACCTACAACCTGACCAGTTTCTGACTCCTGAGGAAATCAGTTTAACTCCCAGACACCGAGGCTTTTGCAAAAGACTGGGCAGCTGAGTTTAGCAAATGTAGAGGAAGCAGACAGCAATGTTAGTATTAATACTAAAATAAAAATCTTAAAATTAAAAAATCTTGGCAATTAAATATTATAATAGTCCAATTATAGTATGACAACCTTGAGCTGAACTAGCATTTATAGGAGAATAAAGTAGGAATTAAAATCTCCAAGCTTTTAATGTTCTTGCCTAGTAGAGGCTTTAAAAGTTTACAAAAATAGCCTAAAAAAAACCCACCAACAAAAGTTAGGGGCTGGTGATGTAGCTCAGTGGTGAAGCCCTTACCTAGCATACACAAGGGCCTGTGCTCAGTTTCCAGCACTCCCCGTCAAAGAAGGCCAGGATAACAAACAGCAATAAGGACACAGACTCACAAATCACAGTGCCTTCATGTGCTGCAAAAATCCCCCGGTTGAGATAAGTAACAATCCATTCTCTAACTTACAAACACATGTTGTGATAGAATGTTGGAATGAGCTTTGAATAATTTCTGAAGTAAAATTTCACTTTTCATTAGTATTTGCAATGCCAACACACAGAATTCCTGAGAATTCATAAACATGAGCCTCAATAAGACATTTCTCAGCATTAACTTGAAAACAAAAACAGAACCATAAAAGCTGTGCTTTTCTCTGACTGGTATAATCACACGACGTCTCTCCAGCCTCGCTTTTACTACTAGCAGGCAGTTCTGAGCATCCACCCCAACCCCACTGGAGGTGATTCCTTTGAGCGTCCCACAGAACACCGTGAGCCAGACAGGTGTGTGAATTTGTTTTCCCTGAAATCAAAGCTCCCTCTTTTTCTAGAGGTGATCAATTTAAAGACTGCATGTAACATATTTATAAGAAAGAAATTTAAGCCGGGCATGGTGGCGCATGCCTGTAATCCCAGCACTCGGGAGGCTGAGGCAGGCGGATTGTTGAGTTCGAGACCAGCCTGAGCTAAAAAGTGAGCTTAAGGCCAGCCTCAACTGCATAGTAAGACCCTGTCTCAAAAAGACCAAAAAAAAGAAAGAAATTTAACTTTGAAGTAACTAATAGGATACATACAAATCAATAATATGAATCAAGAGAATTATAAACGAGAATAGACATAAAAAGCAAATGCTTCTGACAAAAAAATCCCTTTTCTGGCAACTCCAAAAAGAAGTGCTTAATAAGCTTGAAGCCTTGATGCTTGTAAATTCAAGATTCACAAGGTCACAGAGCACGAGTCCAAGGATTTAACAAACCATGCCAGACAAATTCAGCTAATCTCAGAGGCTTTGCTTAAAGCTACAGCACTTTGTACAGTGCTACAAAACTGGCAAACCCAGAACAGTTTCTGCTACCAGACATGGCTGCTTCAGCTCTCCACGTCAAGCTCCTTAAGATTAACTGCAGGGCCATTTTCTACACTTTGTGGGAAATACTGTTTTACAAATACTAAGACTATTTGAAGAGAAAGGGATGAAATGCTACAGATAACAAACATGGTAAGAGAACTGGAGAATGGTAATTGATTTATATGTTCAGTTACACCACAGTTATCAATTGATCAACTATATAATCTCCTGTTAAGGATGAAAGAACAAGTAGTCTCATTAAAAACAGCAACTTCATGAGAACTACATCTTTTTTTTAATCACTGAAGCAGAACATCTTCAAAGAAAGAACCCAGTGTTCTGAACATACCAGGGATAAGACACACTTTAATTAGAGTACAGAGACTACCAAGGAAAGAAAGGTAGATACAAGAGATGCACTTGGATTATTTATGTTTAAGATCAAGGCAGCCAAATTATCAAGTATCATTAAAATGCACATCTTACCAACCATGTACTGCAGGGGTTTTATAACTTTTGACAATGTGTAGGCACATTAGTAATATATTAAATTTTGAGCTAAAACCTATAAAAACATCTTAAAGAGATCAGGGGAAGGACAGAACTGGAAAGTATAACAGCAAAACTGCACTCCCAAGTCTCACTCGTACACACCCATGTCTGACACGTTGTATTCTGAGCAGAACCAGCAAGCAGACCTGGCCCTGTTGTGGGAAACAGCTGATGAAGGACACGAGGGGCTGAGGAGGTAGCTCTGTGGTCTAAACACCTGCCTGGCAAGCACAAGGACCCCAGTTCGATCCCTGATACAGCATGCCATGCCAGCCCTGGGATCCTGGGCATTCCATGCTAGCCACTGAAACTGGGCATGGTGGCACATGTCTATAATCCCAATGCTGGGGAGGCTGAGACAGAAGGATCACTATGAGTCTGAGGTGTGTGGCAAGATATTGTACCAAATAAATAAAAAAAAAAAAAGATTTTAAAAAATAAAACTAAAACAAAGATGAGAAGGATGTTTCTTCTGCCCACATCTTTATTCACAAGCAAGACAAAAGCCTCTGATTTTGCTTCTGGTACATTACAATGAAATCCCACATAACACCACAAAGAAATGATTCTGATTCTATTTGGTACGGAGGGAGGAGATGCAGGTCCTTAACTGAGGTTTCAAAAAGTGCGCAGCTTTGATTCTGGTGAAGCCAATTTGCTAGCAGGAAGACATACCTTGTGACGTTGTGAAGATTGAAGACCCATTGCGAGAGACTGCTATCCCTGTAACAGCCCTGTTTAGAGGCAAGTTTCACAAATTACTATCAGCCATATGCTACTAGCCATATATAGGGACACTTGTTCTGTTCCATGTCCTTGACTTACTTTTGACATATTCCTTAGCACATTTCTGACAACTTGAAAATGCTTCTCTTTCAGTCTGATCTGACCACCACCAAAATGACTACGCCTCCTCTTCATGATCACTTTGCTGGCTTCATTCACAAATTAATTTTTCTGGCGTCTTTCAGTGACAGGAACATTGGGTTCCAGCATTTTCACTCGAGGCCACTCAAGGGTCACTGAACATTACATGAATGAACACTAGAGGCACCTTCCTGTCTCCACTATGTTGGATTTTAGGCCACTTCACTTCCCCCCATATGCCATTTGCCACTGTTAAAACAACTAACACAGGAGAACTAGCTGCTTCACTTCAGGACACCGAACTCTAGTCTGGAGCCATGCACCGGAAACAAAGCCAGGCATCCAGCATATCCAGGCCATCTCATGAGCCTGCACTCGGCCATGGACGGTCACTGCCTACTGCCAGCTGATGGCCACAGAGCAGGAAGGGCCCAAGGCTCTGGGCCTGGGTTTTCTTTCTCCAGCAGCAGGATGGGCCAGGCTGGGCCAGTACTTCTAACAGTGGAGATGAAACTCTTAATGGAGAAGACAAGGAGAACTGCCATCTCCTCTGGGCCCAAAGCAAGCCCATTTTGTCAGATGTATAGGTATTATTTTCAAAAATTCACATAAACTTTGCAATGTGAAGTGTCCTGCCTCCCCTGACCCTGCATTTTTCCTATATCTTCAGTAAGTTAAACACTGAGGATAGACCATACTTCTCCCATAGATTGACACCACCCGGAACCCAGCGGACAGGTTGAGAGGCCCAGAGCTACTTGCCATCTTTTTTTTTTTTAATCTCTTTTTTCTTTTTGGCAGAACTGGGGATTGAACTCAGGCCCTTGTGCTTGCCAGGAAAGCACTTATTCAACTGGGCTATCTCCCTGGCTCTAAAATTGCCTTTATTTATTTATTTTGGTAGAACCAGGGATTGAACTCAGGCCCTTGCACTTGCCAAGGAAGCACTTATTCCACTGAGCCATCTTCCTGGCCCCCAGCTACTTGCCATCTTGAAACCCCATCTCATATTCTACAATAACAGCATTGTGCTGGGGCTGACACCAATCATTCTGTGTTAAACTTTCTCTTACTACATCAACTTTAGATAGAAGATCATTTACAGATATTTCAGGGCTAAAAACCATGACATTAGGGCCAGTAAGATAGCTCAGTAAACTAAGCGCCTGCTTAGGCAAGTGCAAGGACCAGGGTTTGATCCCTGGTACCACATTCCACACTGGCCCTGCTCCTGGCCCCACCCCTGGGCATGCTGAGCCAGCCACTAGTCTGGGTGTGGTGGCACACACCTGTAATCCCACACCAGGGAGGCTAAAAACAGGAAGATCACTACAAGTCCAAGCTGTGCAGCAAGATCTGCACCAAATCAAAAGAAAAAAACAAACAAAAAAACATCGGGCCGGGAAATGGCTCAGTGGAATAAGTGCTTCCCTGACAAGCACAGGGCCTGAGTTCAATCCCTGGTGCCACCAAAAACAAAAAAAAACAACAAAAAAAAAAACTAAACATAATACTAAAGGAAATTTTCTGTCATGACCCAGCCTGCAGCAGCTTAATGTGCTAAGAACCTAACACTTTTCAAGACTGCAGCTGCGGCAGCACAGGGACTATCTTACTCTTTGTGGAGCTTGTACTGTTCATGGAACTGCAGCTTGGTGATATTGTTCCAGGCCAGCGTCCTGCTTTCTTCAGTCAAGTCTTCAAAGGACTCTTCGCCTGGAGAGACTATGGTAAATTGTTGGTGAGCGAGAATTTCTGACAGACAAGTGCATCAGATTCTCAACGTTTCTTAGTAAAGTCAAACAAACAAACAAAATACATCTGCTTTCAAATGTACCTATTATCCTCATAAGGATTGTAATTGTTTGTGTCAAGTTGTCCCCCCAAAACCTCATGCAGCTTCTAGAGTTTGTGATTAATTCATGATCCAGTGCTGAGATTATGAGTGTGAGTGCTGCTGGGATTATGGGTATGAGTCCTACACCCAGCCTGGGCTGAGGCCTAGATGCAAAGGAGATGGACTTGCTGTCTGCTGCTGCTATTGCTCCATTTCGCACTTGCCATTTTCCACCATGAGCTGCTGCCCCTGTCACACGTGCTACTCTGCCTTAGAGCCAGCTGAGTATGGCCTGCAACCTCCACCAACAGTGGGCTAAATAAACCCTTCCTTCTCTGGGTGTTGGGTATTTTGTCCCAGCAATGAGAGGAAAGTAAATGAGAAAACAGTCAAGGAAGAAACTTAGTGGAAAAAGATAAACTTCTTCAGACACTAGTCTTACCCGCATTTGCAAAGTCCGCCTTGGGCCACTCCCTCCTTTACAAAGTTCAGTCTGTGCAAAATTGAGCAGCCACGTCCTCAACAATAGTCCTTGCAAAGACCTGACAGTTGCCTAACCATGTCACAAGTTGGGTTTTTTTATTTTGGTTTTGGTTTGGGGGTAGATGATAAAAGACAAAAAAAGAAAAGAAAACTGAAGGCTTCTGGACCACAGCAATGCTTTCACTTCTGCTCTAAGACAAGCTGGAGCAATCACACTGTTAAGCTCTCATGTGACAGTGGCTATGACTGGTGACTAAGAAGAGTATGGGCAAAATGGCATCACAAGACCACCATGTGGCCCGTCTGACTTAATGCTGTGAAGCAGACAGCAGGCTTGCCTGGCCTGGTAACTCTGGGACGCCATCCCCTGTGCTGAAGTCAGTGCTCAGCTATGCTTGCTTAAAAAGCCCAGTTACGCTCAGCACACACAGTAGACCCAGAAACTAAAACAAACGCACTGATTTTGCTGCCAGCATCAGCCTGTGGTGTCATACAGCTCAGGGCGCTTGGAGGCTTGAGGCTGCCTTATGTGAGATATGAAATGCGGTGAATGTTGTCCTTTTTAAATACTGGATGCAAGAACTGGGTCAAGCTTATTTTAGTGCCAGCATAGATACTGCACAGAACATATCCTCTGTATGCATTTATTAAATGTTAAATAAGAAAACAGCAATATAAATTCAAGATCTCTATGTCAGGGACCGGGGAGATGGCTCAGTAGAATAAGTACTTGCCTGGCAAGTGCAAGGGCCTGAGTTCAATCCCTAGTTCCACCAAATAAAAAAAAAACCAAAAAAAAGATCTACACGTCAGTTTTAGGGCCAGCCAGATAACTCAGCCAATTAAAGTGCCACTTGTTTAGGCAGACAAGGGGACCAGGTTCAATCCCTGGAGTGTTGTACTGGCCCTGCCCCAGGGACAGGCTGAGCTGCTGATTGAAACTGGTAATGGTGGCGCATGCCTGTAATCCCAATGCTGGAGAGGCTGAAAACAGGAGGATCACTACGAGTCTGATCTGTGTAGTGAGACCCTATACTAATATATAAACAAAAAAAGATCTGTATGTCAGTTTTGCAAAGAAGTGGTGACAGAGGTCATCTCTAGGAAAGAAGAAGGTGGATAATGACTTAAAGCATCCATGGCCAGGAATATGTCTGAAAAGGTGAACCTCTCAGAATTTAGCAAAATAATAGAAAAGACAGGGAACTGTAATTTGGGAAACATGAAAGGCAGGCCTCAGTGAGTCAAATTAACAAAAAATAAAAGTGACTTGTATTTTCTTGAACAGCTACAAAAAAATAAAAGCAGGGGAAGCACATCTCCTGGCAGCAGAACAGTTCACATTTCATCTCATCTCAAAAACACTTAACCACTAAAGAGAAACCAGAAGTGTTCACATTTTTTTTCTCTACAAAACTTACCCGGGGAATCTGCTATAGATGCATTACAGCTGGAGCCTGGGGGTGTAACTCTGCACCTGGAGATGATCTTCTGAGGATGCGGGGTGACAAACAGCTGCTTTGGGGTCTGCCCAAATTCTAAGATCTGGGTCAGCATGGCCACTTTCTCGTCGGGATCCTCGATGCTTCAGGACAGAGCACAAGCAGGGCAGTGAGTGTCCAGACGGCACATGTTCCAAATGATGCAGATAAGACAGGAGGGAGTAACACTCAAATGCTGATAGTAATGACAGGGTGTCTTAAGTCTCATGACAGACCTTAGATTATTCTCTGATTATCAGTTACTAACATCATGGTGAAAGCAACATAGAATTCATTTAAAAATGTCTATATCAACATTTTCAAGTAACTTGATTAATAATGGACAAGGTATTTTATAACTCACATAGAATGCCTTGCAGACATGTAAATACCTGCTCAGATCTACACCTCCTTCATAGGTCAGGGGATGGAAAACTGAAAGAGAGACGTAAACACTGCTGAAGGATGTTTGACTCAGCTGTAAAATACACCCTGTTCAGAATTTAAACATCTCAACAAATTAAAACTGTTCAAATAACTTAATTTTCATTTTGCAAACCAGACTGATATTCAAATTACGTAAAGATTAGCTTTGATCATTATGTTTCCATGAAAAAGAAAAAACCACCTGCCTGGCAGATTAGCTGACTAGAATCGAGGCACCTTTCCCAGGCAGCAGACTTCCTCCTTCAGGAAGTGAGAGCCACACCAAGAGGCTGCCCTGACCAGCACCAGACATGAGGGAGAGGTCGCAGGGCCAGCTCAAGGTCATGTTATTGGCCCAGAAGCCTCGGGGGTGAACAGGCACAGAAGCTGCAGCTCAGGGGAGGTGGCCTTTTGCTGCTGCTTCTTTTCTGCTTAAATAAAAAAAAAGTGAGCAGGGCATGGTGGCGCAGGCCTGTAATCCCAGAACTCAGGAGGCTGAGGCAGGAGGATTGTTGTGAGTTTGACACCAGCCTGAGCTACAAAGTGAGCGTAAGCCCAGCCTGAACTGCTGAGACCCTGTCTCAAAAAGATAAATAAATAAATAAATAAATAAATAAATAAATAAATAAATAAATAAATAAATAAATGAATGAATGAATGAATGAATGAATGCAAGCATGGGGACCTTCACAGGCACTGAGGGCACTGTCCTGTCATACTTCCAGTTTTAGTTTAGATCATTATGTGACACGGAAAGCACATCGACTCTCTGTATCAGTGGGCTCCTCATCAGTGGATATAAACCAATGGTCTACCCTGGGAACAACGTACCTACTCTGAACAGGTTCATTACTTTTTATTTCATTACTCCCTAAACAATATAGTGTAACAGCTATTTATGCATCATTGATTTGAAGTATGTTCAGCAATGTGATAATTTTTAATTAAAAAAAAGCACAAAATAGCGATAGGAACAAAAAGCCTAGCATTAGAAACAATACAAGATTTCACTAAACAAAGTAACAGGAACTCAACAAGGGTACTGTATTACATGATACTATCTTCAAATTAGTTGTTCAGATTACTAGCTATAAATATGTAAGATTTGTTTGAAGAAAAAACAAAGAAGTTATAAGAAATCCAAATAGGAAGAAAAAAATTCAAAGTAAAAAAAAATGTATGCATTAGATGCTCCTTTCAAAATACTAGCAGAAATCAATAATCATTCAAACTATTGTGCATACATACCTAAATATATTTTTGCCCTTCTTTCATTTGTTCCTTTTCTAAATTGTTCATTGGGAAGTAATGTGACAATTTTAAATAATGATCAATAATATGATGATTTTTAAATATACAGGATGGGGCCACCCAGACAGCTCAGTAGGTTATAGCACCTGCTTAGGCAGATGCAGGGGTCAGGGTTCAAGGCCTGGTGTGCCCTGCTGGCCCCACCCCCAGTGCACACTGAGCCATTGATCGAGACTGGGCATGGTGGCACACACCTGTAATCCCAGTGCTTGGGAGGCTAAAAAATGGGAAGGATTGCTACAAGTCCAATTTATGTAGTAAGACCCTAGTATTTAGTACAAGTACTAAATACATTAAATAAATAAGTGGGACAATGTGTAGTTTTTAATGCAAATATACACTTTTTAAAAAAATGTACTTGGTACACTATGCAGCTCGGACTCATAGTGATCTTCTTGCTTCCTGCCTCCCCAGCCTGGGATTACAGGTGTGCACCACCATGCCCAGACTCAGGTGGCCAGCTCAGTGCACTGATGGGCAGGACCGGAGCAGCCTGTAGTACCAAGGATTGAACTCCACTCCCTGTGCTTAAGCAGGCACTTAGTCCACTGAACTATCTCACCGACCCTGCAAATACACACTATTTTATATAAAGGACTGGAGCATCTACAGATTTCATTGTCCACAGAAGGCCCTAGAACAATCCTTGTAGATACTGAGAGATGCTGTAGATGATAAAATCAGAAGCCCTTAGGAAAGGCCTCTTGGAACCACTGGGAGGCAGATGACATCCAGGTAAAAGCCACCCCTGCTATGTCACTTCACACCCAACACAGAGCCCGCAGGCCCTGTTTTCTGACATGAGACACTTCTGCAGAAGAAATATGCTTGATTGCTTGGGCCTCGTACTTTTGTTTGTTTACTTTTATTTTCATTGAGTACTAACTGAAATTTTGGTAGGTCTGCTCACCATTGTGGGCCCCGATGGCATCCTCTCCCTTTTGCTTGTAGCCAAACACGAGGTCGATCCACTCGTGGAGGTGCTCCGACACGTAGCTGCTCTCTAGTGCATCTCTGCTCTTCTGGAGAAAGTCTTCAGGACCTACGAGACCAGACTCGGGCATGAGACCACGTGGTCTCCAGCTTATTTTCTCTCACTTGTTTTCTCTACCAACATGCAGATAAAACTTCCAGGATAGGCAAAAGATACATAGCTTAAATGTGTTTTTTTTCCTCCCACAACATGAAATGTAAGATTTTTGGGAAAAAAGTGGCAAAAATTCTTTCATAGCAATTAGGTCTCTCAACAGTTTTTGCATCACAGACTCAGGATATTTCTGATTTGGAATGGACTGACACTGTTTCACTCAGATAGACAACAATATCACTACTTTAAAAAATCCAAGCAATGGGGGCTTGGAGACCACTCCATTGCATAAGTGCCTGCATAGCAAGACTAAGTTTGTGTAAGTATCCTGAGTTTGACCCCTGGTACCAAAAGAATAAAAATAATAATAATTTTTTTAAAAATCCAAGCAACAAAACAGTGATAGGAAACCTGCACCACTCAGAAATGAACGCATGCATTTAACAGAGTCCCGCAGGACATACTCACTTGAGGCCCACAGGGGAAGCTCAACGTCATCAACTACCTGTCCTCCTTGTCTCTTCCCCAGATCCAACTTCAGACTATTGACTAAAAAGCTGACATCGTCACCATAGAACTCTGGAATCAGCTAAAAGTTTTAGAAGGAAAGAACAGCAACATTGAAAAAAGCAGCTTAAAGCTACCACCCCACGGTCGCTGGCTCCATGAACTGCTTACTTCTTTAAAGTCTGTTGCACCATCCAAGCAGTTTCTCCACGTTTCTGCAACACTGAATGGGGGAAAACACACATCTGAGTCTACACCACAGGAGCAGTGCAGCGCACTCCCGGCACAGGCATCTGGGACCCCTGCCGCTCTGTGAGGGACTACCCCACACCCCCGCTTCCTCTTCCATCCATGGCTCATGATGCCCACGTTTGTGCCTTCAGTGAGAGAGACAACAGGGCCCAGGGAGCTGACACCACAACTTGGTGCCACGGTGGAGCAGAGTGTGGTATCCATGCCTCATCAAGAGACCCCACACAGCCTTGCCAGCAGCCCACATACTACAGGGGTAGCACCCTCTCGCAATGGCTCCTTTAGGAGGAGCAGAAAGCTCAGAAATACTCAGAAACACAGATCAGAAGATTAACAACTATCATCATCCTCGTGTGATGGCATAGCAAGTGGTCTGTACTTCTTTATATTTTGATTTTTTGATAAGGAAATAGCATGTACACACACACAGGGTAAATACTTTCAGGTAATTATATTCAATTCATAGCAGAATTAATAAGACATTGGAAACTATATGTGTTGAATAGAGAAAAATAGCTAAAATAAATTATGGCATATGTTATGAATATGATATAGTAATCTCTAAAAATCACTAGTATGGGGAAATTTTCAAGATCTAGTTTCAAGCCACAAAAAACAGGGTAAAAGTCAGTATTTAGAATATGTTCTCAGGCTGGCCAAATAGCTCAGCAGATTAAAGTGCCTGCAATTAGGCTCAGGGGCCAGGGGTTCAATTCCCAGGCCTGCCATGCCACCCCTCCCCCCCAGGGCACGCTAAAATGGCAATTGAGACCAGGCGTGGTGGCGCACGCCTGTAATCCCAGCTCTTGGAAGGCTATAAAACAGGTGGATCACTACAAGTTGGATCTAGCAGTGAGATCCTGAGCACCCTAAACACCCTGTAGATCCTTCTCTAAAATACAAAAAAAAACAAAAAAAGAATATGTTCTCAAGGTGCTGGGGACATAGCTGAGCAGCACAGTGACTACATGGCACAATCCTGAGTTGGACTCCCATACCAAAAAATAAATTTAAAAAATTCTATCTCTCTATCTATATCTCTATATCTATCTATCTATATCTCTCTCTATCTCTATCTATCTATCATCTATCTACCTCTATATCTATCTCTATATCTATCTTCTATCTATCTATCTCTATATCTATCTATCTCTATATCTATCTATCTATCTATCTATCTATCTATCTATCTATCTATCTATCTATCTATCTTCTCTTTTAAAAGCCTGAAAGGGGCAGTTATAATAATGATTTTAAAAAATACTTAACATTTTTGTTTATAGTTTTAAAGCAAACATTCCAAGCATATATAATCAGCATACTACTAAGTGAGGCATTTATGTCAAACCTGTTGAACATTCTATCTGCATTATCAAATCTTCCATTCTGTAGGCACAGCATATACTCTGGTGCTGAGAGGGAAAGACAGCAAGGTCAGAGCACTTCATCTGAGATCATGTGAAGCAGTGTAATCAAGGGTCATGCCAAAGAGCCTCACCAATCCGAACCAGGTAGAACAGCACGTAGCCCGGGGAGGAGTAGTGGCTGCCATACATGAACTTCGGCTCTGGCATTTCCCGGTAGCGAGCCTGCGAGACAGGAATGAACAACACTGCAAGTTGGAAAGAAGGCAGAAACTGGTTGAAGAAGTAAAGGCCTAAGAGGTGGCTACCGTGGATGCATTGTATTCCTTAGCTTCCCTCCTGGCTAGGGACAGGCCTAGAGGGAGAAGACATCAGGGACTAACAGTCCCTGTGGCAAGTGCTCTGGTCTTGTCAAACTGGGTGACACAGAACTGATGCTGTGTAACTCACGTGACTCACCATGGAGTACACCATTAGAACAGCACAGTAACTCTGTGTCAGGCTGTGCTGCTTCCTGAACTGTGCACCAGGACACAACTGCGAGGGCTACACTCGTGAGGAAGAGCAGTAAAAGACACACCATGGGGGACCAGGGATGCGCTCCTGGTTCCGGTGAGGAAGAGCAGGAGAGGCACACCATGGGCACCAGGGATGTGCTCCTGGTGTGCTCTCTTAAACCTACGAGAAAGAAGCTTCAGCTTCCATTAAAATGTAAGTTTTCTTGTCATGACTTTGCTTAGAAACTTTGAATTTCCTGGGCATGTCTGTAATCTCAGCATTCAGGAGGCTGAGACAGGAAGGAGGACTACTGTGAGTTCACGGCCAGCCTGGGCTAGAGAGCAAGACCCTGTCACAAGAAAATGAGAAAAGGAAACGTTGAACCCTACATGGACATACCAGAAGTCTTTCCAGCCGTTCCTTATTCAGGGCTCCCACGGGCTTGCTGAGGTCCCTGAATGTTCCTGGATTTGACAGATCTGTAAACACAAATAAATAATTTCCACTTACACTATCATCCCAATGAACTGACTCAAACAGTTTTAGAATTTGAGATAAATAGTAGCATTTCTGCTATTTATATAGCTGCAAAAAATTTGGGAATATCTGCATAATAGTATCCTTAGTACTGATTTTTTGCAAAAAGATTCCTGATTAAAAGCTACATTTAAAGTAGAACAAAAAATTAAATAAAATCTTAAAATTATTGTTTTACCAAGATTTACTTTCTGTGCTGGAATTACAGTGTTACTATGCTATAATATTAGCATAGTTTGAGAAACAGACATTTGAACATTATTAGAGAAATAAATTGTTATATTCTTAGGACATCTGTCATCTCTATCAATTACATGGGTATAGTAGTAACCTGTCAAAGGCAAACTAGTTATTCACAGTACATAAACTAAAACTTCTGTGGGGTGCATCGGCACACACCATGCTCCCAGCCTCTCAGAGGCCGAGGCTGGTGAGGACAAGTTCAACACCCTGTCTTAAGTAAGCAAACAAACAACTACCTAATAAGCAGGGCTGGGATTAAGTGGTAGAGTGCCATGGGTTCATTCCTTAGGACTGAAAATTTCTTTAATTTAAAATTATAGGAGCCAGAGAGATGGCTCAGTAAACGCTTCCCTGGCAAGCGCAAGGGCCTGAGTTCAATCCCTGGTTCCACCAAAAATAAATAAATAAAAATAAAATAATATGATTATGTTTTTATTAAAATTAAGTTGAGATAGCAACAAAGAAATACACTAAGTTAAAATGGTTATTTCTCAGTAATGTAATCATGGATAATTTTAAATTCCTTTGATGACTAAAGATTCTATAATGAATCGTTATTTCTTTTGGTAAGCACAATTCCTAATGTAAATCTCAAAACAATGCTAGAAAATAAGCCACATTTTTCAGGGAGAAATATAAATGTCTTTGAAAGCTTCGTGCTTCCTGATGATGGCAACATCAGGTTAGATGTAAATATTCTCTGGGTGTACTTCACAGGGAAGTGAGGAAGACCCACAGGTGACACCTACACGGCTGGGATGTAACACTTTCTGGTCCCTGGGAGTACAAACTAGTAATCTTTATAACAAAACTGAGAAGAGTTTTAATTTGTCTGTACACCAAATCACAATTCTAAAAGAGAATCTATTCTCCTTTAGGATGGCCAATTCCAACTCAGCTCTACCAGAATGTACGCGCAACATTTACCTAAATCTGGGCTGAAATAGTCACTGATCACCCATGGGAACACCGGGTACTGGGAGAGGTCATTGCAGCTTCGGTCAGCCAGGTTGTTGAGGTGCAGCAGGTACTGGTAGTTGGAGAGGTGGCCTCGCTGCCACTGCAGCATGTAGCTCTCGGCAGTGTGCTCTGCAGCATGGTGCTCTGCAGAAGGAGGCCACCGGCCGTCACCACCTGCTCTGCAGTGGCCACTGACCACCACTGAGCGTGCAACGCTGGGCCCCTAAATACAGACCCTCCCACACACTTGGGAAGAATGCCTGCTGTTGATCAGCTTCCACAAAGCAGTTGCTTAACTAAGCATAAGTCTCAAAAGCAAGAGGGAAAATTATTAAATATACAGACCTATTATCCTACTCCCAGAATATGATATAAATTAAACAGATATAAAAGTATGGAGCAAAAATGTAAATATTACATGTCAACAGACAATATTTATACAATGAATAACAAAGTCTTCCAATTGTGCCCAGTTTGGGGGCTGGGGAGATGGCTCAGTGGAATAAACCCTGGCAAGTGAAAGGGCCTGAGTTAAATCCCCAGTTCTGTCAAAAATAAAAATAAACAGCAACAACAAAAAATTTTTGTTTAGGGGCCAGGGAGATGGCTCAGTGGAATAAGTGCTTCCCTGACAAGTGCAAGAGCCTGAGTTCAAGCCCAGGTTCCAGGGGGGGGGGGGGGAGAAGCATCAAGCAAATGAACTCAGATGTTGATTCATTATTCCTATCTAAACTTACCAAATGTCTTTTCATCAGGAAGGAGTCAATCAAAATTCAAAATACTTTCTGGTCTCACTGCCCTTGCAACACATCAGAAAAGTCTTAGAAATGAACTTACAGGGAACCAACAGCATGAGAGAAGCAGTTTTAGGTCATGGCAGCAGGACTTGGACCTGAGATTAGAGGATTCACCATGAAAATTGAGTCTGTTTTTTTTTTTTTTTTCTTTCTTTTTGGCAGAACTGTGGATTGAACTCAGGCCCTTGCTCTACTGAGCCATCTCCCCAGCCCCTGAGTCTTTTGTTGTAATCTTGTTATAGTAAAAAATTAAATTAAATTAAATCAGGAACTAGGAGACAAATGCAAGCTTGTCACACAGCTATACTTATACAATAAATTGTTCAATGAATGAGAAAAATATTAACTATAATTAGTAAAATAAAATATATTCTTTATTTGAAACAGACTATTTTTCCTTAAGAAATATTCATTTCTAAGGGAAGATGTAAGTCACTATATATCATCTAAATCATTTCACTGTGCACGACAAGAGAAAAGAGTATTAATAAAGTCCCAATATCCAGCTATAAAATGCATTTCACTCTAGTTATCTAGTGTCTTCTATAAATGAGAAACTTTAACTTAGTAATACAAATTAATAAAATAGTTTATGTTTGAGGGAAAATAAAGGTGTTCCACCTGACCAAGATGAAGAACTTTACATTTTCCACAAAAGATTACAGAGTTGTCAGTAATGAAAACAGCTACAGCCTGAGGGTGGCACCCAGGCACAGAAGGAAGGCGCACAACCCCTTCTGCATGGCTTTCCGGCTCTGTGACAAAGACCACAGCTGATGGGCACAAATGCGCGACTGCATACCTCATTGTCTTGTATGAATGAACTCACTCTTGGTCTTACCAATGTAAGGTACAACTGAACGAAGAAGAGGCAGGAGTCCATAATCCACTCAAGTTTGGAGGTCATTAAAGTAGTGAAAACACTGAAATATCTTTATCAAGAATTTTTAAAATATAATTTAAATTTAAATGAGCTATTACTAAAATGAATTTATATTTCTTTTAGCTTTAAGGTTTTTGGTAACTGTAGTTATTGATCAAAAGAAATAAGGAACTACAGGGAAGCAATTCTAGATAATGTCTTCTTCTCCTATTTGCTGCTCTAGCTCCCTATCAGCTGGACCACCGTCATGCAAGCAGACACAGCAAAGGAAGAGCAGCAAACCTAGGTAGGTGGCAACATAGAAGTAGACGTCGTCTCTCTCCTGAGGTTCATAGAACTTCAGGTAGATGTCAGAACACAGGTCATCCTCAGTGCAAAACACTTCCAGGCCCTATGAGTTCAGAATGAATAAAATAAATAGCATCACACTCATCTTGAAAGCCCAGTATATCACTATAAAATGTTCAGCTAAATAACTGTATTGTTGAGTTTTAGTATTTTCCATGCATATTTTGATTCAGAGAAAAAAATATTTTTCCCGAAGGCCAGAAGATAGCTCAGCAGACTAAAGAGCTTGTGTAGGCAGAGCACAGTGGCCAGGGTTTGATCCCCAGCGTGCCCTGCCAGCCCTGCCTCTTGGGCGCACTGAGAAGCAATTAAGACTGGGCATGCTGGCACATGCCTGTAATCCCAGTGCTTGGGAGGCTGAAAACTGGAGGATTACTCCGAGTCTAATCTATGAATTGAGACCCTATAGACCATGTACTAAATACATTTTTTAAAAAATTTCTATATGAGTCTTGATAAATGTCCTGAGAACAACACACACATCTGATAAACTATAAAATCCTCTTGATGTTCAATATTTTCACTGTTCATTAATTTAGTGGCTGGAAGAGCCACTCCTATGACTTCAATGTTTCTTTATTTCTCTTACTAAGCTCAAAGGTTTAATTAACGCACATTAACTGTGACTATACTGCAGTTCACTGAAGAGCTGCTGGCACAGCATCTCCCACGTTGACTCTGGGACCCATGTGCTGACTCCGTGGTGGCAGGAGTCCTGAACTGTCCTGCACATATCATTCCCACCTAAGTGGGAAGCTGGCAACTTAGGAGCAAGAAACTCATAGGTAGCCTATGCCCTCTTGTTTGTGGAACCAAAACTGTTTCTGCAACAGAACCTCTTATGTACAGAAAAGTTATTCCTTTATCAATTTCTAGCTTATCCGAAAGGAAGAGCAGCCAGAACGGGTGCCCATCTGCTTGCAGTGCAACTTAACTACCTTTTTCAGGCTTTTGTGATTCAGTAAAAGCCTAGCTGAACCAAAGGAAGGACAGCATCCCCAGAGAACTGGGACTGCCCTTGAACTCACCAAAGGCATGAGGCCGTGCCTCCTTTTGTAGATACGGCAGACGTCCTGGAGTGTAATATGGACCACAGGTTTCTTTTAAAAGAGTAGAAACCATTCATTAGTATCAGAAAGAAAAAACAAATGATGACTCTCGCCTTCCTAATGTGCTACAAGTGTACACTTGGAGAGAAAGGCTTCGGGTCAGGACATACCTGGCTCTACATCCTGCTCTGCCACTTTTCATCAGCCTTATGGTAGTGGCCATGTGTTTTTCTGTTACTCAGAGCCCCTTAAGTGATAACAGTCACTTATCTTTCAGGTTACTACAAATTGCTACAGTACAGGACAAGGCCTCTGAGCTGTTGCTCTCTCAATGAAAATAATTTTCTTCCTTCTCTAGAACTTTAAAGTGCTAGTGAGAAGAAGCCAGGCTATGAGTGTGCTGTAACTGGCTAACAGGCAACGGTTTCTCACAGTAGAAAACGTCCTGGAGACCTCAAGGCAGACCAAGGATCCTAACAAGACATCTGAGAAGGTTAAGTGCGCTGCTGTGGACCTTGACGCTGAGGCATACGCTTGTTTTCTACAAGTTTTTAACCCAGGCAGCTGTAACAGCAGTCGCTTGGCCAGTTCAGCACACAGCGAGGGAAGCACTCCAGTGTGCAGTCTCCACCCCCACCCCCACCCCCGAGAACTCGGCAGGGGCGCTCCACCTAGTGGACCATTACCACATCACACGTGACTCAGACTACATTAGCCGCTTTAATACCAGGGTGATGACAAACCAGTGAATTTCCATTGTAGCTTTGTTTGTTTTTTATGGAACCAGGGACTGAACTCAGGCCCTTGCGCTTGCACTTATTCCACTGAGCCCCCTCTCCGGTCTCCAGCGTGGCTCTCTGCGGCAGAGCACACTGCTGATTCTTTGTGCTGCCCTGCCAAACAGCACCCGCTCCAGAGAGGATTGTGATTTCTGTTCTTTCAATGAACCACAACAAAAAGGGGCCAGTGCTAGGTAAGCAACAACTCTTTACAAGTTTTAGGCAGAAATATAAATTCACCTCTATTTTTCAGCCTAATTTCCAAGATCCTAAAGGAGCTCTATCAAGTCAGAGGGCTGCAGCTCTACATTCGACTTTCACACTGGCTGAAGGGCCAGCTCAAGTGCTCTTGAAGAAAAAGTCACACCTCGACTGTTGGTCACCGAGGAGAAACAAGAAGTGCCGCCCTCTGTGTGTGTACACACAAGCATATGTGCACGACACACGTATTTCTTATTCACGGATGTGTACTCATGGTAGTTCCTCTTCATGGTGGGTCTTTGGCTTCTTCCAGAAGGGCTTCCTAGAGAGCCCTACATCTCCATGAACTCTGGACTACGTATGCCAAGGTTTCTTAACACCACTGAGTGCCAAGGTCCCAGGGTGATTAAACAGAGAAAAACAGCTCATAACTCAGATACTGGCTCTGGGATTACCCAAGAAGTGGGTAAAACACCTGGGGCTGGCAGGAGGGAGGCCAGGGATTCCGACCCTCACCACAGCACAGTAAACGTGAGGCTGCACTCTCAGAACACCAAGCTCAGAAGTGGAGGCAGTTCTACCTCACCCTGTGGTCCACATACCGGGTACCCGTTGAGAGGCTGAAAATACAGGCTGGTGTCTGTGATGCACACGTGCCCGGGATTTGTCACCAGCGGTGTCACCATTTCTGCCTTGCATTCCAGATGCGGCTTTTCAGACACACTTTGGAATCTGAAATTGTTTTTCAGTAAAATAAGTCAGAAACCATTTTATTCTCCAAGCTTAACTACACCTTAGCTATGTATGACATCAGTGTAAACACATTCAATACAAGATAAGTGGTATCATAAACTCTGCTTAAATAAGTTGACATTCTTTTAAGTGGCAAAATGAAAACTTAATTTTTAAAAACAAAAGAATTTATGCATCACAGAAACAAAGATAGACAAAGTACATTTTAAAAAAAGTTAAGCTGAACTCTTACTGAGAAACAAATAGCAATGAGACAATTTCAAAATCTATTAGTAACAGTTTCAATAATTACTACATTGCACATTGCTGTCTTCCTAGTGGTTATTCATAGTACAAGACACAGACATGATATCCTGTCCTGAAACACTATTAGTATAAATCTTTCTCCTCATTGAATTAAGAGAAAGTAGCTATATATCTATCCTATTTTGTATATACAGAAACAAAATGGTCCTTCATTTGTATCCCCTTTTTTTGTTTAATTTTGTCAGAGATGGATATTCCATTGCCATTTAAATACTGTAGGTGCATGAATTCAGCAAAATAATCCAATACAGTCCAGTAGTCCATAACAGTAGTGGGTTATCTGTAGGACTGGCAATATCAGAAGTTGTTGACTTGACCCTTTTACAGCTCAGCATATTAGTATGGCTTTACTTTTTATACTTCATTTTTATACTTTTTTGCTGGATGGTTAAGACCAAGATAAAGCAAGACCTATATAACAAGAAATGTAACTTTTGTATCTGCCAAGGTCAGTCAAATCCCCTCAGGATTTACCCTGAAACCCTGTACTGCAGTTTGTAGATCCTTTGTCAGTGTCAGCCATATGGATGAGTCACGGCTATTGCTTGACCAATTTGCTCTCTGTCAAAGCCTGAGAGAATGTTTTCTCTCCATGTGACTCTCCTTAGGCACACTCTACATCATCGATCACTTTCCTCTATGGTCCCATAATCTCCTTGATCAATAAATTGGGACATAACTGAATTACAAGATTGAACTCTTACTTTTGCTGAAGTAAATTTTCTTAAAACTATTCTAAGAATATAATCTTCTATTTTTATAGACATATAAACTATTTTCACAGTGTTAACATTTACTTTGCATTGTTCTTTATCAGACTCCAAGTACATAATTACAATTGCTTGAATTCCAGGTCTAACTACTTTGTTTTTTCAGAAATATTGAAGTAAAAACCAATCAAAGATGACCTCTGTACTATCAACAAAGTCTATTACTGTTTCTGCTTTACTAATTTTTCTAAAAAATTATGGAAATACAACCAAATTATAAAAAAAGAAAAAACAGGCAAATAATGATTGACAATAAATCTGATCCAAGATGTACCTCAGTGACAGAGCACGTGGTATGCACGTATGAAGCCCAGGGCTCAATCACCAGCAACAAAAATAACCCTCTTGCCAAAACCAACTATAGAAACTGAACAATCCCACAATGTTTTAAAAATCGTCAGACAACTGAGAAAGCAATGAAACTCAGATGAGCTTACCCACAAGAAAGAAGGAACAACAATCAAGTGACAGCTGAAGCAACGGCCCATCACAGGAGAGGAATATGGGCTTCAAGACAAGACAGATTCTCAGGGCAAGCAAGCTGCAGATGGGCTGGAGGCCAAGAACTCCCCAGAGAGGCAAAAGTGCCCTCACTGGGGGCAGAACAAGAGACATTTCCCACCATTTGGAAAGCCAGCGGCTCATCTGTAAGCACAGATAGCTCCAGAATCGCTCAAGCACTTGGATTCTAAGCTCTGCTGCACAGAGTCTCAATCACTTTCTAAATGGTGTGCTGAAGTTATCCATAGCAGCACCAAGACCCTAATTCGCCCAGATGCACAGTGAACAGGGCCCCCAATAAAGCAGTCTGCCAAGACATGGGGTCCCTGAGTGCTTGCCAAAGGCACTTCAGATGCTGAGCTACTCACTGGCCCACAGAAATGAAAATCTTAATATCAGAAATGAATTGAAAGAAAAGGAGAACAAGGGGTGAAAAAAACAGTATTCCCGAGATCCGAGAGAACATAGCATACTAATAAGTATAACAAATTATAGAAGAAAAAACAAAATAGGATACAATAAAAAGCTAAAGGAGAGAATGGCTGGGAGTTGATGAAAAACTTTAATTCATACATTAATATTTCTCTGAAACCCTGTGGGACATACTAGAGTATGTCTGATCTCTATGCCCTGTGGCTGGCCAAGTTCCTAAAGTGTAGTTTTCTAAACAATGGGGTTGCTCGGTCTGTCCAGCATTTGGTCTTCAGCCACAGCTCCTAGCACAAACTCCTGATGCCCTGGAATCTCCTGGGTGACAGGACTGCCTTCTGTTCTAAAGAAGTGACTTACTTGGCTTCTGGACGGAGGCTGGGTATTGGAGACCAGCCATTTTCAGAAGCCTGGAACTCCCAGCCTGATCCTCAAGGAAGAGACTGAGCTAATAATCTATCATACCTACAAGTTGAAGCCACCAGGAGAATGTTTCAAACTCTAGGGCTCAGAGAGTTCTGGTGAACACTCACATGTGCAAGAAGAGGGGAAAACCCTAACTGCACAAGACAGACAAAGGCTCCTTGGGGGACCCCCAGAACTCACCAAAGTACTTCTTTGCTGGACTGTTCATCTGCATCCTTTATCATATTCATATTGTCTTTTTGAGTCAAGGTCTCACTATGCAGTTCCAGCTGGCTTTGTAGCCCAGGATAGGTCTCAAACTTACAACGATCTTCCTGCCTCAGCTTCCTGAGTGCTGGAATTAGTCATGCACCACTGTGCCCAGCAACATCTGTTATTAATATAATAAATCCATGTGTTTCCTGGGCCTGTAAGCCAATCCACAAATGACAGAGCCTAAGGAGAGGTTTGTAAGGACCTCTGATTTCTACCCAGTGGGTCAGAGGTGTGGGTGGCTGTAGAGAGCTGCAAATAGCCACACCTTAAAGACACAGCCACACCTTAAAGATGGCGCTGGCTTCTGCCTTCCACTCCCACCTGGGGGTGAGTGCTCTCTATAACAAACAACTACTCATTTGGCTAAGCCTAAGACTAGGGCGTTGCTTCCGTGTACCTGGACCTATCGGCTGTGCCCACGTGTCACTCCAGGATTGGACGCCTTGTGGTATATAGCTTGGAGCGGGCTTGCCCGGGGAGGAGAGACTAGAAGCAGCAGCAGGGAGGAGCAGCGGAGGAGCGGAGCAGGCAAGCAGAAGAAGATTGTATAGGGGCCCTGAATAAACCGCGGAAAGAAGAGCTGGTTGTCGCGTCTTCCTTGCCGACGAGGTTGCGCGCGACAAGTGGTGGCCTGTACGGGGAGCAGGGCCTGTGTTCCTGCAGAGTGGTCAACGACAGCCCAGAACTTTCCACGGTCAGAGGGTGCACCAGTAAGTCCTCGGGAAAGTTCGGGGATCCGCGACGAAAGCGGGGAATAAGTCCTCGGGAAAATTCGGGAATCCGCGATGAAAGCGGGGAATAAGTTGCTCTTCTCTGTAGTTAAAGAGAGAGCAGGATAAGACTCGCTGATGAGCGGGTTTAAAGATAAAAATAAAAAAGATTTTATAATGGGGGCTTTTTATTCATTCCCACTGTTTTGGGCTCTACAGGAGCTGTTAAGGCTAATTTGGAAGCCGATCCCAGACTACTTAGAGGACCAGCATTGCAGTGAGACAATGGAGAGTGGGCGGGTAGCACTAGAACAGCTACAGGAGGAAAGGTCCGAAAAAGCAGGCAATGAAAGGGGGTCGAGAAGAAGAAAGGGCTTTCACCCCGATCTTCCTGAGTCGGAGCCTCCTGAGTCCACTGACTCAGAGGAGGATGACTTAGTGCTTGCTGAGGCAGTTAGGAGATTAAAGGTTAAAGAAAAGGGAAGTCAAGAGAAAAAGGAAGCGCTGGGCATAGAGGAGCCATACTACTCCTCCCCAGAGTATAGGGCGGGGCCCACAGCACCACCACCCTACTGGGACAGTGGAGGAGGAGGTCATTCGGGGCATTCCTTTAATCCAGAAGTGTGGAGAACAGTAAGATTGGAACTCTCCCTAGCTTTCCCTGTATTTCAGGATGCCCAGGGATAGCGATTCCATGAGCCCTTGGACTTTAAAGTGATTAAGTCCTTGGCTGAATCAGTTAGGACTTATGGTGTCACAGCTTCCTTTACTGTAGCCCAGGTAGAAGCCCTAAGCGGGCATTGTATGACACCAGGGGATTGGAGTAGCCTGGCTCAGGCGTGTTTGAGCCCTGGTCAGTATCTCGATTGGAAGGTTTATCTAATGGAGTTTGCTACAGAGGAGGAGGCTGCTAATCAAGCCACAGGACATCAGGCTTGGAACAGAGGCATGTTGCTCGGCCAAGGCCATTTTGCTAATGCGCAAACAGGCTACCCACCTCAAGTTTACAAACAGATTAACAAAATTGGTATTAAGGCATGGAAAGCCATGCCAAACAAAGGGGAAGTGAGCGGTAATCTTACAAAGATTTTGCAAGGCCCCGTGGAACCCTTCTCTGACTTCGTAGCTAGGATGATGGAAGCAGCGGGTAGAATATTTGGGGATCAGGACATGGCGATGCCTTTGATTAAACAACTTGTGTTTGAGCAATGCACTAAGGAGTGCCGAGCAGCCATCACCCCCTATAAGAATAGAGGAATAGAAGCTTGGATTAAAGTATATAGATAGAGAGCTGGGGGGACCACTGACCAACGCTGGCCTGGCGGCCATGGTGGTTCAGCTGACTCAATGGACCAGCCTATACTGGCCAACAGGTCACCTCCTTCTGTCGCCAGATGGAGGTACAACTTGTTCATGGTCTACCATATAATCCACAAGGACAGGGCATCGTAGAACGTGCCCACCGCACTCTTAAGGAGTGCTTACAAAAACAAAAAGGGGGAGTTGGCTACGGCCATACCCCAAAGGAGAGACTTTCTCTAGACTTATTTACCATCAATTTTTAAAATTTGGATGCTCAAGGGCGTTCCGCAGCTGACAGGCATTATGAGCCTGGCGGTGCTTGCAGAGGCATGGTAAAATGGAAAGACATTTTAACAGGCCTCTGGCGAGGGCCTGATCCTGTGCTGACTTGGGCACGAGGGGCTGTTTGTGTTTTCCCTCAGGACAAGCGAGATACGGTGTGGGTACCCGAACGCCTGACCAGAAAGGCCCAATATGAAAAGAAGGACACCACCAATGAAGAAGAAAGTGCTGCTGGTGATCCTCACGATGTTCCTGATGCTACAACAGGGGACATCAGAGCTGAGATGGGGAATCCTGTCGGTGTTTCCAAGGCCAATGACGGTTCGCCATAATGCCAGACAATTGGACTGGGGAATTTGATGGCCTAATGGAACAGCTGAGAGTGGCCATCGTGACTGTGAACTATTAACAGAGGGCCTGGTTTCATGGTTCTCCATTGCCCTGAATCACCTGAGTGGGCAGGAATGGGAGCTCTGGCTGGCCTGATGGTGCTGATATCCTTGGTTTGCCTGTGGTGCATCTGCCGTGTTAGGTTCCTTCAGCGTCGCGGTACAGCCATGATAGTTCAAGCCTTTGCAGCCATTGAGACTGGACAGTCCCCTAGTGTATGGCTGGCCACCTTACACAAATAGTTTACCGGCACAGGGTGCAAGGCAAAGCACTGCACGTGGAAACCGGAGTGTGCAACCGGAATCCATGGAGCGCGTGCCTGATTGCATGTGGGTTCCATGCCTTCCACCCCACCCCTATGAAAAAGGGCATCGGACAGCGCTGACACTCCCTGGGTTCAATGCACCTGGGCAAGAGTCGGCCTCTGTCCTTGGCACAACAGGGATCGGACCTCTGTTCTTCCCTGTTGCTATAAACAAAAAGGGGGAACTGTAGAGAGCTGCGAATAGCCACACCTTAAAGACACAGCCACACCTTAAAGACTGCACTGGCTTCCGCCTTCCACCCCCACCTGGGGGTGAGTGCTCTCTATAACAAACAACTTCTCATTTGGCTAAGGCTAAAACTAGGGCATTGCTTCCGTGTACCTGGACCTATCGGCTGTGCCCACGTGTCATTCCAGGATTGGACGCCTTGTGGTATATAGCTAGGGGCGGGCTTGCCCGGGGAGGAGAGACTAGAAGCAGCAGCAGGGAGGAGCGGCGGAGGAGCGGAGCAGGCAAGCAGAAGAAGATTGTATAGGGGCCCTGAATAAACCGCGGAAAGAAGAGCTGGTTGTCGCGTCTTCCTTGCCGACGAGGTTGCGCGCAAGAGGTGGCAACCTGGATTCTGTGGCTGGCACCTCAAGAGGCAGCAGGCTGTGGGTCTGATGCTTAGCCTGTGTGGTGTGTTCTCTCCCCAGGCAGACAGCATGAGAATTCAATTCCAGAACACCCAGATGGGTCAGATGCTCACTGGGTGTGGGAAAGGCCCACACCTGAGACCACAGGAATGATTGGCACTGAGAACGGAGTGGGCAAAGGCAGCCTGCATTTTCCTCTTCTATTCTCCAAAACTACCAAGCCGAGTGTGCACAGAGAGAACTGCATCCTGCTGACAGGTTCCCACAGCACAACTTGCCTGATCACGCACTTGAAACGGTGGAACAGAAACCCTGAGTGGGGAAGCCCTGGCCATCCTAGGACTTGTACCCAAAAAGGTGTCCTTCGGGAAGGACTTTGGCACAGGGACAGCCATTTTGGGGGGTGCTGATGGATACCTGCAGGGTCGGCTGTGTTGCCCTAGGGGAGGCTGGCCCCATGGGGAACGTGACTGTGGTAGACCTTCTTCGACAAGAAGTGCTAAACCAGGTTGGTGTCAAGGCTCCCTCAGAGACAACCAGTGTGGAGGCCTCTATAGAGATGTCACTACCTGCTCCTTTGCCTGGATTCGAGGACTCTCCTGATATGAGGTTTCCTCCAGAGCAGGAGAGTTTCTCCAGACTGGAACAACAAGATGTTTCTTCAGAGATGTCAAAGGTTTCAAACCCTAGGGCCTGAAAGCCTACCCTAGGGTTTCAAACCTAGAGATAATAGGACACGAAAAGGCCCCAACAGCATAAAGCTCTATCAGCTCTGTTGGTTCCTGGTCAATCCAATCCTCTATCCACCCCATGTCTAAGAAACAAAGTCAAAAGTCCAAGGGAGATCTGCTCCTGCTGAAGTTGTCCAAAGGCCTAGATCAGCTAGAGTCTCCACCTTCAAAGAGGCTCCCTGAAGACTTTGAGACCCCTTCTAGGGAATGACCCTGCTGAAGGGCTGCCCAAGTGGCCCTTGTGTATCTTCACACTAGCTGAAGGAACTAGCTGAAGATCTCTCTTCAGTCCTGTGCACTCCAATGACCTATCCCAAGAACCCCAGGCAAGTAGCCCCACGATACTGAAGAAGACCCTACAGCCTACAGTCTGTCATGGCAGAGAAGAGGTTACTGCACAGGATGAAGACTTTGTTCTTCAGGTTGAAGCTGAAGATGGGGCCCAAGTGAGGCCCTATCTGACCCAGAGCCTACAGTGCCTCGAAGCTCCCCACAAGGATCTACTTCAGCGAAGCAGAAGCTGCACTACAAGGGAGTGGCTCCCAATGGCTTACCCATGACCCCTGTATGGAAGTGCCTCCATCTCAATAAAAACCTCCGAGAACAGAAGCATTCACTATGGGAGTTGGCAGAATGGATTCGTCTAGCTTGGAAGTGGTGCTTGTTATCTGAGCTTGAAGCAGCTTCCTATCTGCTTTAGGAAGAAAAGTCTCCACTGTTTTCTGCACAACATGAAGGCCTGTCTGAGGATGGCACACTGTATCGAATAAATAGGTTGAGCTCAGTCACAGCACATCCAGAATTCTGCGATGTGTCCTTCACTGGAGGTCCACTGTGGGCTCTGGACTGGTGTCCAGTGCCAGAAGGGTCAGCAGCCTTGCAGTATGTGGCCCTTTTCTTCAGCCCTGACATGAATGAGACACACACACTGAGCCAGCTCCATTCCAGCCCTGGGCTGCTGCAGTTCTGGGGCCTTGGGACCTTGCAGCCAGAAAGCTGTTCTGGCAACAGGGCCCACTTTGTTTATGGGATTCCCTGTGACAGTGGCTGTATCTGGGACCTCAAATTCTGCCCCAGTGGAGCATGGGAACTTCTATGCACCCTTCGTAAGGCTCCTCCCCTGCCCTGGTTAGGTCTCTTGGCTCTCGCATGCTCAGATGGAAAGGTGCTTCTGTTCAGTCTGCCCCATCACGAGGCCCTGCTGGCTCAGCAGCCCCCAGATGCAATGAAGCCTGCCATTTATAAGGTACAATGTGTGGCAACTCTACAGGTGGGGTCCATGTAAGCTTCGGACCCCTCTGAATGTAGTTAGTACCTTAGCCTGGCCTGGATGCCTACCAGGCTCCACCAGCACCTGGCTGCTGGATACTATAATGGCATGGTGGCATTCTGGAACCTTCCTACTAATTTGCCACTACTGCAGATATGCCTCCCTGATGGCTCCTTAAAGCTCTACTCCTTCCAGTGTTTCCTAGCCCATGACCAGGCGGTCTGTACACTTCAGTGATACTAAGCTAACAGCCATTTCCTAGTCTCTGCGGTGAGTGACCGGAAAATCAAATTCTGAGATATTCAGTGACCTTATGAACCAATAAACTCTATCAAACACTTCTTGAGTACAGAACTCGCCTGGCTGCTGCCCTATAATGGTGTCACTGGCTCAAGACAACTGCTATGCCTCTTATGGTCTCTGTGGAATTAATTATATTGATGCTGGTTACCTTGGTTTCAAGGCCTACTTCACTGCTCCTCAAAAAGGCACTGTCTGGAGTCTTTCAGGATCTGACTGGCTTGGGACAATAGCTACAGGAGATATATCTGGGGAGCTCATTGCAGCTATACTGCCTGATATGGCATTGAACCCAATAAATGTCAAGCAACTGGCAGAGTGAAGATTCCCTATATATAAGGCAGATCTGGTCCCATATCAGGATAGTCCTGAAGGTCAAGATCTTTGTTCTGCTTCATCTGGGATCCCTGACCTCCTAAGACTTGAACTTTATGCTGAAACTGTCAACCATCATTACTTGCTCTTTCAAGACATAGATCTGGGTTTCTTCCACAATCTGCTCCATAAAGAACCCACGCTGCACATGCAGGAGGCAGAAGGACATTCTCAGCTCTGCCTGGACAGGCTGCAGCTCAAGGCTATTCATAAGGTATGTTTCAGCCCAAACCTGGACTCCTGTGGATGGCTGGTATCAGGGGGTCAGTCAGGGCTGGTTCGGATCCATTTCATCCATGGCCCCACCCCTCCACTGGGTCACCATATGCAGCTTGAAAGTCAAGCCCACTTTAGTGCTATGTTCCAACCATCTTCCCCAACTAAAGGCCTGGTGTCTCTCCAGCCAACCATTACCTGTCCAATCCCTAGTCTTGGTCCACATAGGGCCCTTGGAATGATGTCTGCCAAGAACAACTGGCCACCATCCACAGAGCCATAAGAACTGGGGCCTTCTTGGACAGTGTGGTGCCAAGCCTGGACCTTTCAGCCTTCCACCCCAGGATTCCTTAGATCCTCCTCTTTCCATTGATTTCTATGGTCACAGCCACCTCAGGCCAGACCTAGGCTTAGGAGTCAAATGGCTCATATTGAGCAGTTGATAAGTGGGTAAAGCTAAGTAAAGGTACTGGGTGTTTTTGAGACCACTTGTGAGTGGGTGTTTGGCTAATCACAGAGTATCCACATGAAGACACCTGTCTGACTATTCCAGGATACAATGTTACTGCCTTTCCAAGCTACTTCTTTACAGTAATCAACACACAGGCCCACCGGGGAGTTTGTTGGACTGAAGCCACTATAGTACTTGTTTAACTGAGGGATACTACAAACACCCTATCAGTAGGATAGTAGCTTAGCTCTCGCTTGTTCTTGCTTATGAAATATTCCTAATCACTGGTCATTTGACCCTACCTGAACACTCCTAGACAGTCATATTTTTAAAATCTTCTTTTATAGCAAGCCAGAGTATCTATTAATTTTATTCATGGGTGGTAGGAAATTTAGTTATTCTTCCCTGTGACTGCCCTTTTAAGTAACAAAAGCTATCATGTGTTTTCAGTCTTCTTTTTCCTTTAAATATCTTCAGTTATTTGAAAAAAAAAAAAAAAGAACAAAACCAAAAAGGTGTCCTTTGAAAGTGAAGATGAAATAGGAACATGTTTACAGACAAGAGATGACAGAGTTAATTTCTAAATGATGCATCATAAGAAATGCCATGAGAAGTTCTTCTGACTAGAGTGAAATGATACCAGATGTTCAGAAAGACAAGAGCTGCAGAAAATATAAAACATAAATTCACCAGTAAACAAGGTCATTAAATGTAAGTAATTAATTTTTTTAGTATTTCTAGTGTATATGTAAACATATATGCATGTAAGAATGCTGAGTTATAGGGTTTATGTCTGTACAGAAATTATGCATCAGATGCTAAGATCACCATGGACAAGAGAGGGTGAATATTCCACTTTTACCAAGTGGAATATATCATGTTATTTTACTTTATTGTAATATAGGATAATATGTTATTTGAAAATACACTCTGGAACAAGGTATTTACTATAATCTCTAGAGTGACCACCAAAAATGAGAAAAACACAAACAAGCAGATAAAACAGAGAACTAAAAGTGTAGATTTACCTAAAATAAAACAAGATAGGAAGAATAGAGAACAGACAAGATGCTCAGAAATAAACGCTGAGACAGTGGGCTTACTACCTCCTGCATCAATCTATAATTATATAATTATAAATTATTCAATATCCCACTTAAAAGCAGAAATTGTCAGAATGCATAAAAAACAAGATTCACCTATTATATGTCAGAGTTTTTTAAAAACAACACATAACCACAGGTTAAATGTAAAAGGATAGAAAAAGATGCAAATACTTAAGAAAATTACATTAAAGTAGACTTCAACAAAAAGAGAAATACAGATTTAAAAAAATGACATTTCTAATGAAAGGGCCAATTCTTAAGACATTTTTTGGGCTGGGGAGATAGCTCAGTAGAATAAGCGCTTGAGTTCAATCCCCAGTTCTACCCAAAGAGAAAAAAAAACAAAACAGGACATTTCTTGGGACAGGGAGACAGCTTAGCAGCGCAGCACCTGCCAAGCAAGTGCAAGGTCCTGAGTTCAATTTCCGGTACCAAAAAAGCCAAAACATTATTCACTTAAATGCACAGGAACCTCATTTATAGAGCTGTACAGGAAAAATTAACTGCCAGGGGAGGGAAATAAAAGCCCCACAATTATCACTGAACATTCTCTCAGGAACTGATAAGATCAGCAAGCATTCAGTGAGGCACACAAGCCCTAAAAAGCCACCACCAGCTAGACTGAGTGTGCTTGCAGGGCACTATGTTCGACGGCTGCAGTGCACACACGCCTTGCAAGGGTGTGTGAAATATTTACAAGGACGCACCACTTGTACGGCCATGAAACAAACCTCAACACACTGCCAAGGACTGAAATCATGTAGTGCGTATTCTCTGGTCAGGTAATATTAGTCATCAGCAATAAGAAACCTATGAAATCTTCAAATATGTATAAGTTACCATACTGCTCATAATCTATGGATCAAAGAATAAATAGCAAAGTGCAAAATATTTTTACAGGAATAATAATGAAAACAGAACATAACAAAATTTGTGGATGCAGCTGAAGTAGTGTTTAGAAGGAAATTTTATAAGTGTAAATGCTTCTATTATAAAAGAACTCATAATACCAGCAGTGTTCTAAGGAAACCAGAGAAAGGCTATTTTGTTCTTTACAAGCTCAAGGAAGGAAATCATAAAATTGGAAATTAACATTAAATAAAATGAGGGCCAGGGAGATAGCTCAGTGGCATAAGCATCTTCCTGGCAAGCAAAAAGTCCTGAGTTCAATCCCCAGTACCATAAATAAATAAGCAAACAAACAAATGCAAGTCTAAAAAATAGCAACAAATTTTTTATGTGAAAATACAATTCACAAACCCCTAACAATACTGATTAATAAAAAAGAAAAAGTATAGAGTATCAATAAAAGGAACGGAAGGTCGTGACTGTAGAGTTTGCTGCTCTAAAGGGGACAACAGAAGCCAGGTGTGGTGGCCCATGCCTGTCATCCAAGTCCTCAGGGAGGCTGAAGCAGAAGGATGGCAAGTTGCACCCTACCAAGGCAACTTAGCAAATTAGTGAGGCCATAGCTCTAAATAAAAAATGAAAAAAGGCTGAGGATGTATATTTACATATGAAGACCCTTGGTTTAATCCTCAGTCCTTCCAACAATAAAAAGAAATTAAATGGCAACTTAGATGAAACGAACAGTTTTATGAAATACATAACCTAACCAAAAGAAATATAATAAGGAGTAAACTAAAGAGTGCTATGTCTAGGACTCTAGCTAAGAATAATCACCAAGAACACTTCAAACCTAGATTACCTTATCAAGAAATTCTATTAAAATATAAGAAAGAAATAACCCCAATGAGGGCCTAGGAAGATGGCTCAGTAGAACAAGCACTTCCCTGGCAAGTGCAAGGGCCTGAGTTCAATCCCCAGTTCCACAAAACAAAAAAAAAAAGTAACCCCCAATGCTCTCAAATTTTTCTGTGAACAGAGGATAAGGGAACCTTCCAAACTCATTTTGTGAGATCAGCACAAGCTTGTGCCAAAACTGGACAGATACAGTGTGCAGGGATGACAGAGCTGTGCTGCCCGTCAATGTTAATGCAAAAACACTTAACAGTGTATACAGGACAGTACATTATGATTTTAGATTTATCTCATGAATACAAGGCTGAGTTAACATTAAAAATTAAATGATTATATTTCATAATATTAACAGAATAAAAAAATAAAAATAGGATCACATCCATAAATGCAGAAAAAGTACTTGATGAAATACATTGTGTGTTTTGTTGAAACAACTCTTGGGTAACTAGAAGGAAAAAGGGGCCTCCTCATTCTGATTCAGAGCATTTATGAAAAATCTGGAGGCATGCTCTAATAAGGAAACACTGAAGCGTTTTTCTATAAGATGCAGAATAGGCCAAGGGTAAAATGTGTTCCCACCACATCTATTAATAAAACAGTACAATGAAACAGAAAATAGAAAACAGTCATTATTCAAAGATTAAATGATTATGAAAACTTAAAGCTCTCTAAAACTAATCAGTGAATTACAAAAGTTATAAGACATATGGTCAATGTAAGAAAAAGAATTTATTTCTATATAACGGTAACAAATATTGGAAAATAAATTTTCCATAGCATAGAACAAGTATCTGGAAACTTCCTTAATGAAATGGCATAGTATTTACAAACTAACCATAAAACCAGGGGAAAAAATTAGGGAGGCACAAAAGAGAACTCTGCAATATTCTTCTGTCTTAGATGGGTGTGGTGGCACATGCCTGTAACCCCAGCACTTGGGAACCTGGGGCAGGAGGAACCCCAGCCTGGGCTAGGGGAGTTCAAGGCCAGCCTGAACTACATAGTGAGACTCTGTCTGACAAAAAAACCAACTTCTGTGCTTTCTTTACTAAAAATCAGTCCAAAATAAAGATAGAGCTAGGGAGCTAGTTCAGCGGCTTAAGTACCTTGGCAATCACAAAGGCCTGGAGTTACTTCCTGGTACCACATGCCATGCTGGCCCCAGAACCCCAGGCATGTCAAAACTGAGCATGACGACACATGCCTGAAATCCTAGTGCTGGGGAGGCTGAGACAGGAGAATCACTATGAGTCTGAGCTGTGCAGTGAGACTCTGTACCAGATAAAGAAAATAAATAAATAAAAGAAGATACTGTAAGGTGCAAATGAATATGGAGGCATGTATTAGAAAATATTGTCAAACTACTACTAAATGTGACAATGGAATCAAAAAACACAGGCCTGGAGGTGTAGCTCAGTAGTAGCACACTTGTTTAAAATGTATGAGGCCGTGAATTCAATTCCCAGCACCCAAAATTCAAACCAAGGGGAATAGTGGTTCATGCCTGCAGTCCCAGCACTCCGGGAGCCGAGGCAGGACGATCACACTGTGTTCAAAGCCAGCCTGGGCTACCGAGTGAGATCTTGTCTCAAAAACATCCCCCCACAAAAGAAAAGTAGAAGAACATATTTTAATGGAAATACGCTAATATGCTAAAGTACTTATGCAGCAAGGTCAAACTATAATTCAGTTTCAAATGATTTAAAAATTTTATACATATATACACCAAACCTGTATATCTACATGAACAGCACCAAATCCACAGATGTTTAGGTCCCCCATATAAAACACTGTAAAATTTACATACCTTCCTGTACATTTTAAATCATCTATGGATTATAGTACCTAATACAATGAAAGTGCTATATAACAGATATTATATACTGTGTTATTTGGAGAATAACGAGAATTGTACTTATTTAATACAAAAGTATTTTTTTGGGCCAGCCAGATAGCTCAGTAGACTAAAGCACTACTTAGGCAGCACGCAGCAGCTGGGGTTCAATCCCCAGCGTGTTGTGCCAGCCCTGCCCCTGGGGTGTGCTGAGACCATGATTGAGACTGGTTATGGTGGTGTGTTCCTATAATCCCAGCACTTGCGAGGCTGAAAACAGGAGGCTCACTATGTGTCCGACCTATGTAGTGAGACCCTGTACACCCTGTACTAAATACAAAAAAAAAAAGCATTAGTCAATATTTTTGTTTGTTTTTGAGACAAGGTCTCAATATACAGGTCAGGCTGGCCTTTATTATTATTATTTTAATTTTTGGTACAGGGTCTTCTATGAAGCTAGGACTAGTAGTGATCCTCCTGTTTTCAGCCTCCACAGTACTAGGATTACAGGGCTGCACAGACCAGCACAGCACGCAGTACAGGTGGGTTGAACCCAAGTCCTTGTGCCTGCTGGGCAGGTGCTTAGACTGCTAAGCTATCTCCCCAGCCCACCATCTGTGTTTCACAGTGTATTTTCCTTTCCTTATTCTGTTCATACCTGGATGTACTTTTATTTTCTTTAAAGCTTGTTACAGATTGTTTTCTTTTCATATTTTACTCTGCAGAAGTTTTTACACACAAGTATAACAGTTTATGTATAGGTATAATTTGATTTTGTTTTAATGTTTCCTTTTAGCCAAACATTTAATTTATTTATTGAGTTTTGGGGGCAGAGTCTTGCTATGTGGTTCAGGCTGGCCTTGAACTCACAGGCTGAACTTAAATTCACTGTGATCCTCCTGCCTCAGTCTCCCCAGTTCTATAAACAGGCATGCACCACTAGGCGTAGCTGTCAAAAATTTCAAACTATTTTTTTTTTTAATGTATTTGGTACAGGATCTCACTACATAGCATGGACTCAGTGATCCTCCTATTTGCAGCCTCCCAGCACTAGGATTACAGGCATGCACCACCACATCCAGTCTCAGTGATCTATTTTATCTACCCGTCTCCTGGGGGAGGGGAGAAGGTATTGCATGTGGTACTAGAGATCAAATCCTGGTACCTGCACTTGCGGAAGCAGGTGTTTAGTCTGCTGTGCCAGGCTGCCCTTAAACTTATTTTGTATCTCAGATTCACAGGGATCCTCTTGTCTCAGCCTCCTAATTTCTGAGACTATGGGCAGGCACCACCTGCCCAGGCATTCTTTACAAATATTTTTACCCTGCAATTGGTTGCATTTAGAGATATGGAGCTCACAAGTATGGAGGGCCAAGTGTATACACACATCCACACCAAGGTACACAGTGCACACACACAGACAACACACATCCACATACACAGCAACTGCATGAATGAACTCACTAGTAGGTAAGACAACACAAAATTGGCAATTATAGGGTATTTGTGTCCACTATGTTACTCTTTCAACTTGTGAGGATCTGAAAATTATCAAAGTCAGAAGTAGGAGAATATAAATTAAATTATAGTCCTTCCATTTAAAAAAAAATCATTTTCAAAAATATGACAAAAGTCTACTTACCAAAAATTTACTTTCTTCTAGAAGAAGTACACAGTAATGGAACATTTCACTTTATACTATAAAATTTCTCCCTTAGATTATATAGCCTAACATTTCAGAGACTGGATACATTGAGAGTTTCATAATGAACCTCTTTTTAAATGAACCCCATTGCTCTCGCCCAGAATTGAAGTTTAAATGGCTACTTAGAAAAATAACACTCTAACTAGGTCAAAGGAGGGTGACCTTTCTTAGTATGATTCCTTTCTCTTTCCAAAATAAAAACTATTCTTCCTTGGCAATACAGTTACCTAATATATCCTGTGATTAGAAAAATGACAGAAAATTAATGAAGGGCTGGCAAGATAGCTCAGTGGACTAAGCACCTGCTTAAGCAAGCGCAGGGACCACTGTTTGATCCCCAGCACCACATGCTATGCTGGCACGGCCCCCAGATGTGCTGAGGGGGCCACTGAGTCTGGGTGTGGTGACACATGCCTGTAATCCCAGCGCTGGAGAGGCTGCAGACAGGAGGATCACTACGAGTCCAAGCTCACAGAGGGGAGAGACCCTGTACCAAACACATTAAAAAAAAAAAAAAAAAATTAATTAAAAAAAAAAAAAAAAAAAAAAAAAAAAAAAAAAAAAAAAAAAAAAAAAAAAAAAACACAGACAGCTTTACTGGCAAGTTCCCTAACAGGTTAAAGTATAGAGTTAGAATATGGGATAGGGTGGCTGATACACACAAACTAGAGCCAGCGAGCAAATACAAGTGGGAAATAACAAACTACTGTCATTTATAAATACAGGCTCCTAGAGAAAGCCTGACACATAATCATAAATGAATCAATCCATTCCACCAATACTTTCTACTTTGTCTGAAGCATGAATGATTAGAAATGCAAGACTGTACAATAAAAGTGCCACAGGGGACCACATTTCGATCCCCAGCTTTCCATGCCTTAAGGCAGCCTGAGGCAGCCAAAGAAATAAAATAAAATAAACCTACCAGTGAACAGACTATAAATAATTCGTAGACAAGATTTTGCTTGTAGGAGGAATCTAAATATACTGAAGTTAATGGAATTGATCACAGTGTTAATGGAAACACAAAAATCTACTGCATTCCATGCATCGAAAATAAACAGAAAATAAATTACTTATTAATGTACCATTTCAAGACTGTCAAAAATATAAAGTACTTAAAATATATTTAACATAAATCAGGAAAAATGTTTATAGGAAAATAAAGATTATAAAGATTTAAATAAATGGAGAGAAAACAAGATCTATTGCAACCAAGTAAAAGCCCAACAGGCTTTCTTTTATGGAAATTGACAAGCTAATTATGATAGAGAATATTAAGAACAGTGACTACAAAAGGTAAAAGAGGAAAGTAAGATGTGCGGCGGCCCGCACTAGGAGGCATTAGCAGCTTCCATGAAGCTACAGGAATACATTGGTATCAGAGTGAAGATAGGGAAAAGCCTAGTTCTACGTAAGAGAGTCAACTTAATATAAGGCAAGAAGGCTGGATACAGTAGTACATGTCTATAACCCCAGTATTCAGGAGATTGAGGTACGAGGGTTGCTGAGAGTGTAAGCCCACCTTGGGCTACAAAGTGAATTCAAGGCCAGCTTCACATGCTCTCTTAGCACAGCCGGCAGCGCATCAGTCTCAACGTCAGTCTCAAGGCCATCCTGAACTGCAGAGCGAAACTTTGCCTACCCCCAAAAAAGAAAATGTATTGATATATGGAGAGCAAGAGCAAGAAACAAGAACAATGTAATATAAACGTATACTGTATACTTTAATAAAGCCAAGAAAATCAATGAAAAACCCATTAGAGCAGTAAGAGTATATGTACTCGCTTGCTTTGTCCCCATGGGGCACAATATGATAGGAGAGTACTTGTCTCAATTTGAATAGCCGAGAAGACTTTATAGAAGAATGACAGCTAAGCTGAAATAGGAAAGTAAGAGTGAGCCAAATGCAGAGGAGGTGAATGTTTTATGCAAGAAGGAACCTGAAAGAAGGCTCAGAGGCAAGAGAAACAGGGCCCACCAGGAAAACCACAAATGGCTAGCGACCGAACTCAAGAGAGCAATTAGCCACTCCAAGCAACAAAGAAGACCCGGCACACAGAGGCTGTATCCATAGTTGGGTGTCCAGGCTTCTCTCAAAGGCAGCAGAGCTCTAGAGAACTGGGAATGAGTAAATGACGTGGCCACACAGGTTCTTTAGAAAGACCACATCTTAAAAGGACCCTCAGTTCAGGTGGAGAAGAATGGAGGAGGGAGGACTGGAGTGGGTGGGGCTGGGGGAAGGTGACTGCAGCTGCAGGGCAGCAGACGGGTACACAGTGCAGATGGGGACAGTACAGGTCCACACGTGTCATCACCTGTCAGCTGTCAGAGCGGACAAGAGCCATAGAAGTAGCCACGGTTTTTCCTACTCTGAAGCTGACACACGACACAGACAAGGAGGTCTGGGGTGAGTTGACTCCAGCAGCAGTTTTTGGACAAGCCATACGGTCTGCAGATGGAGACCTCCACTGCCCTGGCACAGGAAACAAAACCACGAACTCACCTGTTTTTGTCAAACGAGGTCCTAGCCAAGCGTGACTGCAGGATGGCTGTTATCTAAGAGAACAGAACCGTTTGAAAATGTGAATAAAACATCAACACAAGTTAATTCACATTCAAGAGACTTGGTCACTAGAAATACTCACCATGGCAGTCTGGTCACCGAGCTTGTCAAGGCGGGATGCTCTGTGAAGCTACAATATTGGAAACACAATATTGGATTAGCTTTTTCTGAAACAACACCAACTATTTCTTCAGAAAAAAGTGAAAACTATCAATTATGTGGCTTGAAGTACTCAAGATTCCTTCTGATACCACTTCTAACACAGTTTTCAAGTTCTGTATATTCAACTAAATTTGCTAGCTACTTAGAAAAGATTTATGGTTTGACAACATGAAATGATAAAATATGTTTTAAAAACGATTTCTGCCTCAGGTTGCTCTGAGTTCTCCTTCTGGTGAGCACTTCTTGGGTCACCGCCTTACCTGAAGCAGTGTCTCCACCACGTCCTCGACCTTCCCAGAAACATCCAACTCAAACACATATTCCATTTTACCCTAGTGAAAAGAAGACGTCAAACAACAGAAGAAAGGAGCACACCTACTTCATTACTTTAGGGCCCTGTGAACAGCATCTACGAAATTCTGCGTGATTCTTCTAGCACTCTTTGTGTACGAGCCCAGGTCCCGGATCGAACGATCCTAAGGAAGCATGGCGCTGAGCACAGCATTGTTGACTGCATGAAGGGCTTACCTGCATGCCCAGAGCTTGAGCAAAGGGTGAACCTGCACTCCTAGGGCTTGAGGTAAGGGTGAACCTGCACTCCTAGGGCTTGAGCCAAGGGCGCACCTGCACTCCCAGGGCTTGAGCCAAGGGCACACCTACATGCCCAGGGCTTGAGCCAAGGGTGCACCTGCACTCTCAGGACTCCAGAATGTGTGGTCTCTTGTGTATCATCTTGGCCTTGGCAAGCCAATCCATTCCCAGGGAAACAGGGAAGGCTCAGAGTTAACTGGGGCCACTGCTGGGCACACATTCAAACTTTCTGGAACCAATAAGCAGTTACTGAGCTGAGCCAAAAGCTTGGTCCTCTTGACCCTGGTTTTCTTTCTTTTTATTCTGCCTTCCCTCTACCCTGTTCTCTGTGAGGGTTGGACCCCACACTTCTGGAATGAATGCTCTAGAGGGTGAACCTACAGGAACCATTGCTATTTTACTTATTCACTGCCTTCCATTAACTTTGGGCTTAGTATGCTCTCCCTGTACTAATTCCTTGATGTGAGAGTTGGGATTTTTGTTTGGGGATCTTCTTTTTATGATATACACTTCTATTGTATTCTCTCTCTTTTTTTTTTTTTTTTTTTTTTTTTTGAGACAGAGTCTCATTATGTTGTTCAGGCTGGTCTTGAACTTACAGCAGTCTTCCTGCCTCATCTTCCTGACTGCTGGGATTATAGCCATGCACCATCATGCCTGGCTCATATTCATCTTTTGAAACTTTCACTTATTAAAACTTTACCTCCATAAGTCATTGTAGTTTTGTATTCATTTGTCTTAAAATATTTTCTAATTTCCCTTTTAGTTTCTTTGATTTTCTGGCTGTCACAGAATGTGTTCATTGCCACATGTCTGTGAATTTTGGATTCTAGCAATTTTTCTAGTTTCATTTCATTGTGGCTGGAAACATTATATGATATAATTTAAATCTTAAGTTTCTTAAGAACTGTGTTGTGAGCCAACCTGAGACTCCCCAGCAGCCCAGAAGAATGTGTATTCTGCTGATGCGGAGTGTGAAGCTCTGCACATGCCTGCCAGTTGTGCTTGGGCTACACCTCTGTGCCAGCCTTCTGCTGCCTTACCAACACTGCCTGGATGTCCTGCCCATTGCTGAAAGTGGGCTGTTCACATTTACTATGTGGCAATGTTTATTTCATCCTCCAGTCATGTCAGCATTTGTTTCATTTCACAGGATTGTATTTAGGTACTCTGAGGTTGGGTAAATATATATTAAAAAATTGTTTCTTTTTCAAATTGAGGTATCACCCTTCTGCTCTCAGGCGCAGACTGGATCTTACACCACTGGACCTTCTGGGTCTGTACTTGTCAGCTTCCTTAATTGCTTCAGTCAATTCCTTATAATTGTCTCAGTCTCAATCACACACACACACTACTGATTCTGTTTCTCTAGAGAACCCTACTACATATATTTACAATTGTGCAGCCTATGTGTCTTGGGGAGTTGAAGACAGTCAGCACCTCAATGAGTAGTTCTCAGTTTGGGGGTATCCACCGTCTGACCATTTTTGTCAGTGTGTGGAGGTGTTGTTGCAATACAAGGGGGGCAGTGTACAAGGAGCATTTACTGGGTGAAGAGGCTGAAGGAAGAGGTTTACATTGTGAAGAATTATTGTCCCAAATGCCAACAGCACCTCCTGAGAAGAATTAAAACTCAGTACTTATATTTTCTGAGTAATCAGTACATGCATGGTTCCCTGTCCGTAAGGCCCAGGACCACCATGTAAGCAGTCTGTGCAAGAAACTGCAGGCTGGCCTGCAGAGGGGTCTGAGGTCTCCAGGGGCAGTGCCTGCCAGAGAGGGCGGTGGTCCTCACACACAGAGGCCACCACAAGGAGCACTGATCCTGCCCCAGGTCTTGTGAAAACCTTGGTAGGACTTTGCTCTTTACCACATGGCAAGTGGAAGCATAAAAAAAAAAAAAAAAACCACAGAAACGTTACATGAAGTCATATGCTTACTAGGAAAGTCCTCAGGAATCAGATACTATATTCAAGTCCTCATAGCTTCAACTCAAATAAATACTTATATATTATTGAGGATATAAGGACATTTCATAACCTATAAGTATTTTTCATATAATTTTAATGTTTTCAGTAATATACTTACTCAGGACTGCCCAATAACTGCACATGACTTGTTTTTAATCTAATCATTAACACTTTCCCCATATTAGGCACATTTTTTAAAATAAAGCTAATTGAATTCCAGTCCATTAAAGTCTGTGGCTCCTTTTAGTACTTTTATTATAACTGTTTGGTAACAAATTTTTAAGTATCCAATATTATTATATTTGCTTAAAGATGTTAATAGAGTCACAAAATCTTATTGCTTAAAATCACTATATAAATTGCAGGAAATACAGGAAAACTTCACTTACCCTTTCTATTTTATATGGTGCAACAATGTTATGTTCTTTAATGAAATACACCTGAGGAAAAAAATTAATACTTGTGAAAAATAACCAAAAATTTTCCCTCTAAAGAGTAATGATAAATTAGAACGTTAGGAACTGAATGTTTTAGGTTCTTATCACACAAGCTCTACTTGGAGAAGTACTTGTGTCAATGTTCACGTAGTTTTAAAGTTCTGATATTAAAATACTAAATTAAAAAGAGAATTATCTAGGCAACAAGACAGCAACAATTACTCAACTAGCAAAAACCTAAAATGTTCTAGGGATGCTACTAACTAAGCAGACAAGGGAAGGAAGCTAAGTGCTGGTTTTCTGTAAGATTAATGAAACCAAGTCACTGTTGGATGACATGTATTCATTAACATTCAGTCATGTTTCTTCCCTAGAGGAGGCATTGGCACGTGGTGACACCAGGCTTCACACCGTATATTGAAATTCTGTGGGAAAATCAACACCATCTACCAGAGTGCCAAGCTTCCTGTGCCTTGATCCTCACCCCATCGTCCATCCGGCTTTAATGGAGAACTGCAAGGCTCTCAAAGCCCAGCTGTTCTACTGTGTCGCAAAGGTGAGACCCACCTGTGAGTCACTCAGTAACTGACCTTGCTATGCACCCCAACCTTTCCTTGTCTTTACAGACCAGAGGGGATCACGTCCTTGTCTTTACAGACCTGTGGGTCTCACGTCCTCCTCTGGGCAATGCTGTCTGCAGGGACTGCCCACCTGCATCTTCCCTTGGGCCCAACCCTGCTCACCTCACCACATGACAGCAACTCCCTGATGGCCCATGATCCCGTCACCGAGCCCACCGTTTCCACTTGGCTTCCAGGACGCCCACCAGCACATCCGTTAGTGTGCTCTTCAGAGCACAGCCAGACAGTGACCACCTCTTGCTTTCTTGGCCCAAAGCATCTGGGATTATGAGTACCCAAGGGCCTCCTTGCTTTCACTCTTGCTCCAGGGCAGCTTGTCCTCCCCACATTTATCCAGCGGATTTACAAATACACACAAGTCACACTATGCTCCTTCTCCTCCCGTGTTGCCCTTCATTCTACGACCTTGCCTCTGGGCACTCTTAGACACGTCCCCAACCTGGCCTACTTGACTCCACAGCACAGGAGCCCACAGTCTCCCAAGCCCACCTTCCTCAGGGCTGACTTCAAGTAGCAACAATTGCACCTTGGATAAACCTCATTGGTTGTGATACTGCTCTTGTGCAAAGCGCCAATTGTCTGACTTGAGAGCTCTTCCATGAACTACAAAAAGTGGGTGGGAAGCCTTGGGAGGCTTTGTTTCTAAGCCCAAAGTTATTAAATTTGATGGTTTTTACAATGGATACTCTACTTTTAACTCAAAAAAACTCTTTCTGTCAAGTTACAGGCATTGCAGAATAAGATCATGAAGCAGTAATATCTACAGAGTGTACAGGGTGGACCAAAGTCAGGCTGACATCGTTTTCCTGTCCTGGTGCTAGCCTTCCATTTCCTCAACAACTAGGATGCTACTGGAGAAACCGCCATCCTTCCTCTCAGCCTTCCGATGCTGCCTGAGGTCCTGAGGACAGAAACCACCAGCCCACAGATGCTGCATATTTAATGAGAAGTAAGGATCCCACAGGAGACATCTTTTTTGACACTTCTCGGTGATTAAATGTTAAAATCATTATCTGTTTCAACATCTTCATTTGAGATCTCTACAAATAAATACTTTTTTTTTTTTTTTCCGCAGAACTGGGGATTGAACTCATGCCCTTGTGCTTGCCAGGGAAGTGTTTATTCCACTGTACCATCTCCCCAGCCCCAATACTTTCATCAAATGAAAAAATATCACACACATACACATTCGTACAAGTAAGGAAAAACACATTTCTTTTACTAAGTGCTTCTTACCTGACTAAAAATGAGTGAGATCCCTGGATATTTTGCCCTAAAATGTAAATAAAAGTAGTCAGTCACAGAAAACCTTTTGGGTACAATAAAATTAAATAGTGAAAACGACGTACATGGCAGGGTGTCTACTGGCTGCGCTTTCCCCATGCTTTCCTATCTGTATGCAATCTCTTAAAGGAATCTGCATAAAATCAAGAGAAAATATTACAAACACAAGCAAAGGTACAAAATGCACTAAACAGGAATACTTCTGCTCAGATGTATAATGCATTCACCTTCAAGATGGGATGGGATATTTCATCTGGTTCGAAAATCACTGATTTTGAACATATTTTTAGGGAGCCTCTGATTTTCCTGGGAATCAAAAAAAAAACATAACAGTCAAAAAACAATCATAAGGGGCCAGTAGATGGCTTAGTGGAATAAGCACTTCCCTGGCAAGTGCAAGAGCCTGAGTTCAATGCTCAGTCCCACCAAACAAACAAACAAACAAACAAAATAATAATCATGATATCCTTTACCTGGAAAGTTAGTTACTATGGCTAATAGAAACCCAACCACTCATTTAGCAAGAATGGTATAGCAGGAAGGAAAAAGTGCTTTCTTCTTATCTCTATCTCCCTAAAGGACAGAGAAATCTGTGCATATTATGATACTGTTTTGACTTGTCAGGCCTCGCTCACTCCACATTTGTTACCTTATTTGGGCCTCAATTACAGTGTAAGGGCAATAGGTCCAGAAAAAGATAATGAACACTGAGTTTATCACATCTCTGGTAAATCATGTTATTAATTCTCTATATGTTAGAGGACTATTCATAAAGGAATGTGAAACTTCAAAAGTTGATTAGGTAAAGGGATTTTTTTCATAAAATCAGAAATATTTTGAAATATGAGTTCAGAACACAAAACACTTTTAGCAGTGCTTTGGGAGTACAAAGAAATGCTGGAAAAATCTGCCACATGATAAGCAATTTTAGGGACTATCTGGCTCCTACTACGATGTCTAAGAAACTATCATTTTCACACTTTCTTGCAACATTTATATGTGTTCAATAACTTGTGGAAAGAAACAGTCTTAAGCATTCTAGGGTTGGTTGTTAGTTTTAACCAATATGCTTCACCTATCTGAAGCTAATAAAAATCTATAAACTTTATTTTCTTTTATTGACTTTTACCAATGATCAAACCAAGACAACAGCTTATCATGCACTAGCAATGTAGGTTAGGAAACACCGGAATAATACTATCAGTTACTCAAAGATCAGTACCCATGCATACGTTTAGTCTAATAGCAGCAGTTTCTAGGTCTCAGGTTCTTTAAAATCACTTCAATAATATCTGAACTTCTTCTCTAGCCATTCTTTGGTGTCCCAGTGAATCCTCCTATTCTGTTCTATGCCACCTCATCTGAAGCAACTGTAATCAACCCTTGAATCCATACATTCAACCAAGCTCAGGACAAAAGTATTTATAAAACAAAGAATTCTAGAGAGTTCTAAAAAGCAAAACTTGAATTTGCTGTCTGTCAAGTATGACCCCGATTCCATGAAGTTATGTGTGGTCACTGTATTAGGCTTCAAAGATAATTTAGAGATGATTTACAGTAGACAAGATAAGCAAACACTACCATTCTGTATATGGGACACAATGTCTGTGGATTTGGGTATCCAAATGTCTGAGGGATAAATCTCCTGAAAGTATTGGGAAAATGTATATATTGAATTTCTAAAGTCTCTAAACCACATTAGCCCAGTCTTATAATCTGAGAAGGTCTCTTCCCTGACTGACTCCCTTGAATAACACTTCCTATTTTTTAATTTATTTTTAATTTATTTTAATTTATTTTTTTACTTCCTATTTTTTTAATGGCAGCAAATAGTCACTTAAACTTTTTATCTTCAAGATATATGTACTAAATATATGTACTAAGTGTACGACAAGGCTCATCATGCTGAAAGTCCTGATTGAGTTTATAATTCTTCCTTGAAGGGTTTCAGAAATTTTGTAGCATTTATGTCTAGTGAATTGACTTTGTTAACAGCCACACTTAATCAACAGTAACTTAAAACATAAATGTGGGTCATGGCCATTGTACAGTGAACAGGCACTTGCCCAGCACATGTGAGACCCTAGATGCAATCCCAACTGCCTCCCACCACCAAAAAAATCCAACTTATGAAATTTCTAAATACACAAAGAGACACTCAGCATGTCCACTGCATGACTATCTAGCATTAGCAGCTTCATTCTTGTTTCATGGATGAGTCTCCTGGAACTCTGATGGACTGGTACAGTTTAGGTAAGTGCCCACCCCCCAAAGGTCCATATTTTGAAGGTGTAGTCCCTAGAGTAGCACCAAGGGAAGGTGGCATAGTGAGAGGCCATGGGGGTTGCCCCAGGTCCCAGGTCCTTTTTCACACTGCCACTTCCTAGCCAAGAGGTGAGTAGTCTTGCTCCTGCCATAATGTGTCACCGCTGGCCTAAAAGCAATAGGACCAGCTGTCTATGGATGTGAACCTCTGACACTTGAGCCAAAATAAGCCCATCACTTTCTATGTTGATTATCCTAGGTATCTGTTACAGTACAGAAAGGTGAGCAACACAGGTACAGTAGGCAAAGTTACTGACAACATGCCCATTGCTCATCAGTACCTTACAGTGAGTTGATCACAGTGTGCCCTCTTAATACACAGCCTACCATCACCACACCTCAAAGCCAGGGCTGTAGATACTCTTCAGTGGTACAGCACATATTTGGCAACATAATAGGCTCTTGTTCCATTCCCAGGACCGAAATACTACCATAAATAATAATTAAATGTCATCAAGTGCCCAGTGTTTCATTTTTTCTATTTAATAAATGTTTCTATAGTTTGCTCCAAACAAAACCCAAAGTCTATATTAAAGTTAGTCAGTAGGTATCTCATATCTTCATATCTCTCATTGTAATTTTCCCATACTAGGAGTTCTGCTGAATTGTATTTCTGTATATCATACTTTCTTTCTTTGTTGTTGTTGTTTTTCTTTTCATTTGATACAAGATCTTGCTATTCAGCTTGGACTCCTAGTGATCCTCCTGTCTCAGCCTCCTCAGTGCTGGGATTATAGGCATGAGCCACCACGCCTGGCAGAGCCAGCATGGTGCGTCCAGGACAGGGCTGGCACAGAGTACAGTACCAGGGACGAACCTGGGTCCTTGTGCTTGCCAGGCAGGTGTGCCTAGACCACCGAGCTATCTTCCCAGCACCATACTCCCTTCAAATTATCACCAAGATTAAAGACTTCATCAGATTCTTATTTGGTCTTCTGACAAAAGCCCTCCAGAGCAGGCCCAGGTGCGTTCTTCCCACCAGCAGGCAGCAGAGGGCTCCGGTGACACCGGTCTTCACATATTCACTGTGAGACACTTCAGCAGCTTTTCATCTAAGGTTTTAGCAGCCACTGATGATGACTGTCTGTGAAGAGCCAGTCGGGGTCTCTGGCTTTGCAGGCCATGTAGTGACTATGCCAACTATTCGTCACCCCTGTGGTGCAGGAAGTCAGTCACATGGCAATACGCAAATGGGTGTGGCTGTTTTTAATAAACTTCTTTAGTTTATCAGTACAGGTGTAGAACACAGATTGCTTCTGTGCCTTATGGGAAGTTGGCATTTGTACATAACACATCTCCACTCCTTTTCTCAGTGCCCTCTCCCTCCCTCCCTCCCTCCCTGTATCCCCCTCCACTCATCTCTTGATCCCTTTACAAATGGGTGCAGTACACAACCATTACACCCCAGAGGGCTGGTATGTGGACACAACACAGCTTGGGTCCTCTTTTTTCCCCTTTCCCTCCACCCATCCCTCGAGCCCCTTATTGAAAAAGGTCTGTCTCCCTGCTTGATGGGTCATGTAGCTTTTATTTCTCTCTTTATAATCTGAGTTTCTCATATAATAGGAATCATGTGAGGTATGAGTTTATGTGTTGGATTTATTCCACAACATTATGATCTCCAGGTGCATCCATTTGATTCTGTTCTTCCTAAAATATATTTCTTCCTCAGTTGAACACAATTATTTTGATAACATATATGGTTTTAGTTTGTTTTACACTTCCAACTTGTTTGGAATTTACATGTGACAAACTAATCTCATTTACTATAAGTATTTCATTATCAATAAAACTTTACTGACAAAAAACAAATGACAGGTCAGATTTTTCCAAAAGGCTGCAGTGTGCTAAGCCCTAGTATAGATCTGTTATTTTACTAGGGATTAAAATTTTGACATTCCTTCTATATTGACTTGCAAGAACTTGTCACTTTACTTATCAGCAATTTGGAGACCCTAAAGTACAATTTTTACAAGGAAAACAAAAAACTTCAATAACCACTTTTGTATACAGCTTCAAAAGGTCAAATTCAAAGGAACAGCCTTTTTATTATATACTAAGTTGTAACCATGAAACAGGAAGAAATCGGATTTTACTTCAAATTCAATACTGGGTGATTTATTCATTTTGAAAGTGCTGATTTCATACCAGTCTTGTGACTTACAATTATTACTCTGTAATACCACAACCCCAGAGCAGGGCACATTGCATAACCTCAGAAGGAATAAAAGAACAAAAAGGTTACAGAGTGTAGAGCCCTTCCAGCAATCTCAGAGATCTTAAACCCCCTTTAGTTCTAAAAATATTATGAGAGCACCTTATATGTCCATCCTTCCTATGTGTTTCATCAGAAAGAAGAGAGGAGAGCCCTGTCAAGCCTGCGTTTATGGCACGCTGCCACCAAAGTCCGTCGGCCAAGGCCCCAGAGACCTCCTACCTTTCATCACAGCTTCCCTTGTGCTGAATGTGATCAGCTGAGTGCTGTTCAAAGTAGTACTCCTCTAAGTTAAGCAGCAACAAGGAAAACCTGGATTTTGAGAAAAAAAGGAAACATTTTTCTTTTAGTTTTTAGAAACCATAAGCAGACCCAATTTTCCAAATATGTGACTGCAAAGTGCTCTCCCATTCATTAATTTAAGAAGCACCTGAAGCACACACCTGCTGTGGGACAGGCCTCCTCCCTGTATGTTCCGTGGGAGAAGGAGTACTCTGTCTGTCTGCCTTGCCGGTCAAGTATCCACTATGTCAAAGCCAAAATCATTCTCCGAGTGGATAACTGATTCCTTCACAGAAACCCCACTTCACTTCCATAAAATTTAAATTCTTGTCTGAAAAAACATGGTGTTCACCCTGCTGTGGAATTCTTTTTTTTTAACCTGTTTCCCCTGACTGAACACACTAGCCTTCCCACCCCTTCCCTGTCAACCTCTTGTCTCACAGGGATTTAAATTTGTCTTGTACTCCTAAAAGGCCATGCATCCCTAGGAGGTAAGTCCCTAGACAGTCCCTGGTCACAGCCTAACCCATGCTTTGTACACAGTGGTGTTTAACAAGTAAAATCAGAAAACAGAGTGGCATGGGGTTGGATTATAACCCCTTAATCCTTTTGCACTTTTAAAAAAGTTCAGTTCTATATCTACAGAAACAAATATATGGCAAATACATGAAGACAGGTGTATATTATTTCATGGTAAGGACAAGGAAAGATATGGCATCTGGAGTTTATGGGGGAAAACTCAAAAAACCATAGCACTTGGCCCAGCAAGGTGGCACATGTCTGCAATCTCAGCACTGAGGAGGCTGAGGTAAGAGGACTGCCATGAGTCTGAGGCCAACCTAGGCTACTTACTAAGTTCAAGGCCAGGCTGGACTACATACATTATATATATATATATATATATATATATATATATATATATATATATATATATGACTTGAAATGGATCTTGAAGTTCTGGTGTGTCAGAGAAAGATAGATTAAATGTGACAGATTACACTTAAATGCTTTTATTTTTGAGACAGGGTCTTACTATGTAGTTTGGGGTGATCCTGAACTGGTGGGGAACCTCCTTCCTCAGCCTCCAAAGGGCTGGGTTTATAGCCATGTGCCACTACATCCAGCTAAACACTATACGCTTATTTTGCTTTCTTTGAAACACCACCAATATATGAATAAAAGTATTTTTTAAATGCTAAAACCCAAAGATCAAAGCAATTTGGACAGACATCAAAGCAAGGAATGGGATGTAGGCAAATCTATGGAAGATGGAAAGCAGACCGCAGGAATATGCACAGCTCAGACGTGAGAATATCAGATGCCTCAGGCAAGGAAGGTGCCATTCAGGAGAAAACCAATGTAAGTCACAGGGTTTCCAAAAAGTCCAGAAAGGGACCAAGATGACCCTTAAGTATGAAGTGACAACCCAAGATCAGCAGCCTCTCACATGAAAGAACTAGATCAAACAGGAACACACAGCCTGAAGGACAAGAGACAACGCAGAGAAAAGGATTGATCAACAGACTATAATTAATATCCTTATGAAGAAAAAAATTATCTGCATGACAGAAGGGACTTCTCATTAGAACAAACAATCTGACCCAAAGAATAATGACTCATAAGAAATTAAAACTAATGATAACAAGAACCATTTTTAACATCCTAAAAGGTAGCTTTTATTGACTTGCCTTACATTTAATCTAGGAGCGAGAATTAGTTATACGTTGGGTTCAACAACTGATACCAAAGCATAAGAAAAAGAATTAGTTGTAAGTTAAAACTGCCAGAACACAACTAAAATGTTTAATATTTAATTTGAATTTTAATATAATTATAAGGCTTAGGACTGCTAGGAATAGTCTTCTGATGCATGTGAGCTCATTTCAGAAAGGTGAAAGCCATGGAGATACTAATTGCCTTCTCCTTAGGTTTAACTTATATTTGAATGACTGACAAGCCTTGTCTTGGGCTGGAGTTGTGCAATCCTTTCTTTTTGTTGATCTCCCTACTTTCCTCCTGCCTTCCCTTGAGGGACGGAAAATAAATATTCATCAATAAGAAAATGTCATAATTTTATGCCTGTGGAGCACAAGTCAAAATCAGTGACATCTAGTTCATCCAAGTATTAAAATATATTCATATCAATGTGAATGAAAGTCATCATTTTGGCAAACAAATTGATTATAGCTTCGTTAATTTATATTCTGCAAGAAATGTATAACACTCTCTTCTCTACCCCCTAAGTGGTTCCTGTAGGAGAACTATCTCTTGACTTCTGACTGGTTGTTTTCTCCCACATCTTCAGTGGATCTGGAATGGATAATGCTTTTGGCTGTATGTAAAAAAATAAAAGAAATGGATAATACCTAGAGAAGGGACATGAATTATATTGTTCATAGTTAATGAATTAAAGAACTTTTCTGAGTCTTGTTTTTCTCAACTATAAAACTTTTTCTATGTAAAAATTATTACATTTAATTTTGTGGGTTTGGAGTAAAAGAGTCTAGACTTTAAAAAATTAAAACCAATTTTGAAATTTGATGCTTTCATCTATTGATATTGTATCAGTCTGCAAGTTCTTTCTTTAGGAAGTGCTGGTCCCAAGACTACACATTCCTAGTTCAATTCAATCTTTATGAAGGGTGTGGTTATTCTCTTTAGGATAAATTTACTCACTGAACAAGTCAATGTCACTAAAAAAAAGTTATTCTCTCTTTATGTCACCTGAATTTCAAAGCACATTTATATGACATTAACTGACACTTATGATAGCTCTACTCCTCTATCCCTGTGATAACTACATTCACAGCCCCTCCAAAATTACTCAACTCTCTGCTGATGAGAAGCATTCACAGGAAGTCCACACGGCCTGACCAAGTCAATCCTGCCTCTAGGCTGCTGATAATAAGAAGGCTTTGGTATGTTAGGAGGGATGTGGGAGCTGCTGAGATGCCCCAGGCACGGCACAGGGCCATAAGCAAGGCGCACACAGTGCCATGCACCTGCCATCTGTGCTCTGAAACCCCATGCCATCTTTCTTTCTTTCTTTCTTTCGTTTTTTGTTGAATCAGGGATTGAATTCAAGCCCTTGCGCTTGCCAGGAAAGCCACTTATTCCACTGAGCCATCTCCCTGGCCCCCCATGCAATCTTTTGATGACTCTACTGTTACTGGCCCAACTGAGGGGTGATTCAGTAAAACTGATTTTTTTTCCCCTAACAGCCTGTAAAAATGGCTTCTGAAATGAGGAAGAAATTAAGCAAACTAGGAAACAAACAGGGCAAAACTACAATCCTGTGAACACTCACTGCAATTGGAAATGTGTATACAGTAATACATATTAATAGTGCTTTCTAAAGAGACTGACAAGGACTAGCCAAATAGCTCAGCAGATTAAAGCACCTGCAAGCAGGCTCAAGGGCTGGGGGTTCAATCCCCAGGCCTGCCATGCCAGCCCCAGCCCCACCCCCATCCCCAGGACACGCTGAGATGGCAATTGAGACTGGGTGGGAGATGGCATGGTGGCAGATGCCTGTAATCCTAGCTCTTGTGAGGCTGTAAACAGATGTATAACTACAAGTTCAATCTAGTAGTGAACTAGTAGAACCTGAACACCCTGTAGACCTTTCCTTAAAAAAAAAAAAAAAAAAAATGGAGAATGACAGGATCAGAAACAGTATGATACATTTCCTACCTAACATAGGAGTCATGGATAACATGCTTATATCAAAAGATGATTTACAAGAGAAAAATGTAACAAACTTATTTAGTCAAATATTTCATATGACACAGGCTCCTAGAAATAGAAGACCAGAAAACTATTTCAAATTTAGGTTCCATGAGAAATGGACAGCTGTGCAGACACGGGGCTGGACAAACAAGTGGCAGCCTGAGGGGAACCTGGCAAGGCCCAGCCACTCAGATCCACGTCTCTGGATAGCAGTCCTCTTTCCTGCCATGCACAGGAGCCCCTGCAAGGATGGTCCTTGGGCCAGGGAGATGGCTCAGTGGAATAAGTGCTTCCCTGGCAAGTGCAAAGGCCTGAGTTCAATCTCTGGTTCTGCCAAAAAAAAAAAAAGGACGCTCCTCAAAGAAGAGGGATGAAGGAAAAGCAACCTTTCCAGGTTAGATGGCTCCCTTTGGGCAGGAGTTCTATCTTTTATTCCTACCTGAGGAAGAGTAATGCTCATTTTTGTTACTCACTTTGGTGTACATGGTGGCCAAAGAGAGAAGGCAGGAAAAGTTCAGAGGCTTGCCAACCTCTTTAAAGAGCTTCACATGGCGAAGTGCCATGGGGCACCCTCCTGAGCTCCAATCACTCACACAGCATCCCTCCATCCAAAAACACCAATACCAACCTCTCCTTCTTAATTCTGCTACTAAGCAGAAAAATCACAAAAACCAGCCCTATCCTCTGCCAAAGTTCAGATGATGGAAATCTACTACATCTTCCCAGTCCAGTTAGAACCCTTGGAACAGTGGCAGGATAATAGGACACAGTGTCACAGTGTGCTTACACAGGTCACTGGTGACAGCTTCCTCCTCTGTGGGTTCTCACCTCATCTCAGGCTGGCCTGAACACATCTGAGCACATACCCTCTTCATCAGCTGCAGAGCCCTAGCACTGACGCAGCGCTGGGGCTCTGGCCCCAGGCTTACGCCAGGAAACAGGAGTGCGTGGCTGTCCTCAGCATCTTAACGCAGCCTAGCACAGCGCACACTGTCACTTTCAGCCTGGGGGCTGGGAAGATGGCTCAGTGGAATAAGTGCTTCCTTGGCAAGCACAAGGGTTTGAGTTCAATCCCTGGTTCCACAAAAAATAAAAAAAAAAATTGATTAATTCTTTGGGCTGGGGAGATGGCTCAGTGGAATAAGCGCTTCCCTGACAAGTGCGAGGGCCTGATTTTTATCCCTGGTTCTGCCAAAAAAAACCACTAAATTTTCAGTCTGATGGTCAAATGTCATGACCAGAGTGCACAATAAGAGGCACTTTCTTGGTTATAAATCCACGTTGGGCAGCCAAGCGAGGCCCACAAGCTTATGCTAGGTACTTCGTCTTTTCAAATTCAATGGTGTCTTTGTTTTTTGAAACACACAACATATTTTAAAGCTTCCACTCTACTTGTATATATTTGCTTCATATTTTAAAAATTATAAGGTCATAGGAATTTATTTGCTTGCCTCGTCCGTAATTCTTCAGAAAGATAATTTGGCTTGAAAAGACTGTATTATATTTTTGACAGTTTTACATACTGGGTCAGTAAATTTTCTAGAACTCATCAGTAAGAATATATATCTTTCTTTTCCTTAAAACTTTGTTTTTCCTTTTTTTCTTAAAAATCTAAGTCCTGGATATGGCAGTATTCTTAGTCTTCCCAGGTTGCAACAACAAGTAACCTGATCTGACTGCTTTACCTGTTTCTTCATTGCTATTTGGTTAATTTCTCTTTAACGTTGAGAATTCCGCCAGGCATGGAGCATGGGGTACATGCTCGTGGTCCCCACATTCTGGAGGCGTTACCCTGCCACTTCCTGGTTTGTGGTCTGCACAAGGCACAGGACGTCATCGTTTACACTTACATGTCCTGTAATAAACACATACAACTGCGTTACTATTTTCTCCTTTCCACATGATCTCAGGGTTTTCTCTCTGACCACAGATTCCTGTAGATGTTTACCTTGATATTCTAAGTCCTCTCTGCCTTTTTTGATAATTAATTAGCCTTTCCTTTCACCTAATGTCATAGCTTGAGTCCTGTCTCAATTAGCTCTGTGACACCGAAAACACACACTGTCCTCTGCCATCATTGACCTTGGCTCGCCTCTGCACTGAGACCTCTGAGCTGCCAGACAGCAGTGCGAGCTCCTGCACGCATGCGCCCTCACGGAGGTGGCGCCACCTCCCAGCTGCTGCTCTGCAGGAAGTGATTGTACGGGTCCACAGTTTTAAACTCTAGGGCCAGGGAGATAGCTTGGTGTCTAAGTGCCTGCCTGGCAAGTACAAGAATCAGGGTTTGATCAGCAGTGCCACATGCCGTACCAGCCCCAGGCACAGTGGCACCTGCCTGTAATCCCAGGGCTGGGACCATGAATTCGAATTGAATGGCAAGACCCTGCACCAAATAAATAAATAATTTAAAACTATCATTCAGCCAGAATTAGGAAACTACAACCTCATCTGTGTGAAATACAGTTATTTTCCTACCAAAATTGTTCAGAAATCAAAATTTCTTACATTCACATCATCTACACACACACACACACACACACACACACACACACACACATATATATATATATATTTTTTTTTTTTTTTTGTGCGGAATGGGGGATTGAACTCAGGCCCTTATGCTTGCCAGGGAAGCACTTACTCCACTGAGCCGTCTCCCTGGCCCTATTCTATAAAGTTAACTGTCTCTGATTTCAAGTCTCAATAGTCCATGAGAAGAAAGATTTAAAAAAAAAAATCACTTACGCCCTTAAACTCCTTCCATCCACTACCCAAGGGCCAGCTAGGCCGGGACAGGAGGCTTTCCTGGCTCTACAAAGACACTTAAGGAAGCAGAGTGGACAGGAAGTAGTAGAGTTTGGAGAAACAAACAAGCAAACAAACAATCCGCAGGAATCCAAAATTCCTGTTATCTATAGTAAGCTTCTCACACTTTAATGTGCACAAAAGAACGGTTTAAGGACCTTGCGAACACAGGACATCAGCGAGGCAGGACTCTGAGTGACCACCTGACAGGAAACAGGCCGCTGCACTCTCTGCCAGTAAGTGGAAAGATGACAGACAGTCCATCGAGCAAGTAGGTCAGCTGCTGCAGTCCTGGAGATGCACGGGGATGCACGGGCAAGCCAGACGAGCTGGCATACACAGGTGGCGGTGAAGCTAACCCCAACCCTGAGAACTGACCCTGTCTTCATTGTATCTTCACAGACAGTGATCACACTTCCTTACTGAACTCTTCCCACAGAGGTAGGCCAGGACTCACTTCTAAGGTAGTTTCAACCACGTGCAAATTCTGCACAGGTGTGCTAGAAAGCCTTGCCCTGTGGGCCAGAAGTCCCCACCCCTTGTACTGGGGAAAGAAAAGTAATTAAGAATTAAGGACATTCCTCTGAGTTGTTACAGAACTGAAATGTTTCCTGGGGAGGAGACTGTGGTGGAGTAGCCACCCTTGCTGCTCTGCCAGTTGGGTAGCACCCAGAACTTCTTCACAATAGTGAACATTCCGTGTTCATTTTCCACCTTTCAGGAGACAGGGCACACTGCAGCTGACAGCAAGTACAGACCTGGATGGAGCCTGAGGTTTTACAGGTCTAACAAGCTCTGGGCCTGCTCATGCTGCTGGCTCACAGTCCACGCTTGACCACAAGGGTTCTAATGTCAACCTAACAAGACTTCAGCTGCTGCAGAATCACCCAAAACCGCAGATGCCATTAGCAAGCAGATGCCATTAGCCAGCAGCCCATAGGCCTCATTTTAAAAACAACACAATAGGCTGCAGGGGCTGAACTTAGTCAAACCACTCTACTTAGATCTTATACGCTTCAACTGCAAAACTGACAGGGGAAACAGACCTGATTACCTCAAAAGTCTGGTCTTTAACTGTGGGGGACTACCTGAGCAGCTCTCCTTGAAAGAAAAGCGACTGTCTCCATTTTGACTGAGTCTGATCCTATTTCCTCATATTGTTGTGTACAGAGCTGGCTAGGACTTCTGTTTATCCTTCAATTGGCCTTAAGCAATGTGTATTAGTCTAGCTGAGGTGCTCGTGATAATCTTTGAAGGTGGCATGCGTGTTTCCCTGGTAAGCCTGCTGCTCCTTAATGTGAGCCTGGTGGAGACAGGATGGTAGAGCTAGATCGAGCCTCCTGGGGCTTGAAAGACTACATCAAAGCTGAAGCCCTAGAGTTCCCAAAACATTAAATACTATATAATGCAGATTACTCTCTCTGCATATCCTCTCTGCATATAGCAGAGGTAAATGTAGGTCACCCACTAGCTCAGCTCACAGTAGTCACCTACTTCCCACAATTCTCAGTCAATCATCAAGCCACTCCCTCACTGAATAAAAACCGGGTGAGGCCCTGGGTCACGCTCTTGGTTCTGGAAAGCCATGTCATGGCAGGACTTAGAGCCCCTCGACTCTCCGATGATTAAAAATATAATTTAGTGTCCTCGTTTTCGCTGTGGGCTGCATGGAAAGTGGTAGACTGGAATCAACTTGATGGGATTCCAATAATGTAACTTTGGGATTACAAATATTGGTTTCTTGGACTGAGACGAGGACCAGGAAGTGTCTCCTACATTCAACCAGCAAGAATTTCACTTCAAGCCCTTAGGGCAGTTCAAACATCAAAACAACAACAACAAAAGCAATACCTTGCTACATATTCTTAAATTTTCTCAACAACTAAAACACCTTTTCAAGTGCTTGGCTAAAGCGATGAACAAGTAAAAGAAACTCTTAGAACTGCAAAACAAGCATCCATGTAAATCCATCAGAATTGGTGGCACTGGAGTGGCCTTTTTCCCACCACTCAAGGAACAGAGCACCTTGATTCACTATGTACAAATGCAAAGAGCACACCATTTTAACCCCAAGACCAATGAATGGGGTCCCTTTCCTAACCCTAAGGAGAAATAAATGCAACCTTGCACAAAAAAATGTACTTTAAACTGAAGCCCAGAATAGAGTAATTCCTAAGGAAAAACTTTCAAGGAGTAAGAGGCCATAATCAAAAATTATAAAGCACAGGAGAAAGTATAATTACTGATTAGGAGTCAGGGAGACAACAAACTATTCAATTTAAACTGGAAAACCACAAGTATCTGATATTCTGCATCAGATTATTCCACAGGCATATCTAGAGAAATAAAATACAGGCAGTTTATGAAAATGAACCAAATAAAACTAAATATTTAAAAGTAACCAACATTAAAAATTTACATGACAGTTTAACAAATTAAGCAACTGGAGAGAAAATTAGTAACCATTGTAAAATGAGTTTAAGTAACTGTAGTAGTTAGTCTTGATTGCAAATTTGATCAGACTAAGCCTCCTAAAATAGAAGAGTTTCCAGGGGACTGGGCTACTGGGGGGGGGGGGGCTGCGGGGGAGGAGCCTGACTCTGCCGCCCATCCCCTTCCTCTCAGGTTCCTTCCCTGGCGTCAGCTTCCCAACAGCTGCAGGCTGCAGCTTTCTTCTGCTGCCCTTTCTGCCCTTTCACCGCAATGCTTCTGCTCTGGAGTTAAACCCCCGAAATACAGGCCTGCCTAAGAGCTGAGGTTTTGTCAGAGCTGGGTGCTCCCGTGCTATCAGAGAAACTGTATTTGGAGAAATCTTTAGAGGACCTTTTCATACTTGATGCCAGTTCAAATATTGTAGGTGTGTGAATTCAGCAAAATAACCCAATATAGTCCAGTAGTCCATAAAAGTAGTGAGTTATCAGCAGAACTGGCAACGTGAGAAGTTGCTGACTTGAGTCTTGTATAGCTCAGCATATTAATATGGCTTCACTTTTTATACCTCGTGTTTATACTTTTCTGCTGGATGGTTAAGACCATATATAACTAAAAATGTGACTTCTATCTAATAAGGTCAGGATATAAATGGACCATTTTGTTGTGAAAAAAAAAAAATATATATATATGTATTCTCTGAGTTCATTGAAAAGAAAGGTTTGTATTAATATTGTTGAGACAAGATATGTCTCCATCTTGTCCTCTGAATAACTACTATGAAGATAACAATATGCAATGTATTAATTATTTCCTGTGAACCTGTTTTAAAACTGTTTCACTGCTATTTTATCTTTTTCTCATTAAAATGAATTTTAAAAAAGGATGAGGGCACCAACCTCTAGGTTGGAACCACACATCCTACTGCAATGAGAATTCTGTAATATTGTGTCATACATGGTCATTTCTAACAACTTTGGGAAGAGAGCAATAAATCTGGGGTAAAGGAAAGGAAAAAGCCGAGGGCTTAGCTCCGTGTGATGGCCCATGCCAATAATACCAGCGCTCAGCACTCAGGAGGCTGAGGTATGTGGATCACAAGTTTGAACTTTGCCTGAGCAATAAATGTTTAGTGAAACCCTATCTCTACATTAAAATAAATAAACAAACAAAGCAACCAAAGCAAAGACCAACTACTTACAAAGAACAGTCAGACTTGACCAGCACCAGTGTGCTGCAGGCCACTCTACCAGAGGTCTGGCTTTCCGCAAAGCCCCACAGAGCCCTGAGAAGGCTGTATGGAAGGCAGTTGATCCTGGGCAGCCTCATGACTGTGACTGCAGTGACCTAATCAGGCCAGAGAAACTGATGGCACTTTCCAGGTACTAAGAATGTGAAGCAAATTCTACCCCAGGCCTTCCTCAGGCACACTTAGCCCTGAGTTAACTCAGCAAGGAACCCGGCCACAGCAGCCTGGCCAGGTCCCCAGCACAGCACAGGCCCTCAGCATCCTGGATCCTGGGCACCTGGCCAGTTCCAGTTTCCCCTGGACCTGAAGACAACCTAGCCAGGTAGCTGCATGCTGCTCTAGAGGGCACAACTACCTGCCAGCAACCTTCTCTCTGAGTGCCCCAAGCACCCTGAGGTGCCCACGAGCCAGCTGCACACTCCCTGACACCTGTGTCTGATGCTGCAGTCTTCAAAATGTTAAAAGAACGCTTCAGCTAGCAGACTGATTTTCAAAACAAGGGTACAATATGGATATGCTCAGGCAGAGCAAAACCAAGGCCACTTACTATCCTCAGACCCTGTCAGAGGAAATTATAAAGGACATTCTTCAGGAAGGAAAAAGTTCTAAAAGGAAGCTATCACATGCAAGGGCTCCTGCACAGAGACGGATATGCCTGTAAGACCACAGGATCACTAACTAGGCAACCAGAATGCTAATACGCAGATTTAAAATACAGAGGAGCAATACTGACACATGCCTATTGTCCTTTGATTATACCTGAAAGACCAAGGCAGGAAGATTCCTAGTTTGATGCAGCCTGTGGAACTTAAAGAGAGCCCATGTCCCCCAAATAGGGCTGGGATACGGTATGCAGCTTGGTCTTAAGGCCCCAGACTCAGTTGCTGGGGGGCGGGAGATGGCCAACAACAGAGTAAGAGTTAGGGTGGGAAAACAGGTATTTAAGTATTTCAAGGTCCTTTCACTGTTAGAAAGCAAGATAAAGAGAATGACCTTAGATGTGCTACAAGTTTAAAGCTAGCTCTAGAAAAGCAAACATGTAACATTCACATTCTCCACAGAATAATGAAAGTGAGCAAGGAAACCTGAATACAGTAGAAGAAAAAAAAAAAAAAACAAAGTAAAAGAACAAAAATGAAAAGGCAGAATTCATTTGTGAATAATACAAGTGAAATAATTTATTAAGACACAAACAATTAAGATAAACTATTTAAAAAGCTCAACAGCAACCTTTTTACAAGAAACATGCCCAAACCCTAAGGACAGAAAATAGTTAAAAGACTAGAACAATCTATATAACACAATTCTATATAACCTACAAGAAGTCTGATATACTGATATCATACAAAATAGGGTAGGTGATGGGGAGATGGCTCAATAGAATAAGTACTTGCCTGGCAAGCATAAGGGCCTGAGTTCAATCCCTGGTACCACAAAAAAAAAAAAAAAAAAAAAAAAAAAATCTATCTAGAAGAAGTCATTATTTGTTCACAAAAGGTTCACTTCACCAAGAAATAATAGTTCTAGGGGACAACCCACTTGAGCCCCCCTTCTGTCCCTCTCTCAGACAGGAGCTTTCTTTCCCCCAATAAATATATTCTGCTCTTAAAAAAAAAAGGAAATAACAATTCCACAGTATTCATAAAATATAACTTCAAAAACAAATAATGGCACCAGGGATTGAGCTCAGTAGCAGAATGCTAGCCAGCAGGTGCAATTCCTGGGTTGGAGCTCCAGCACCACACACAAGAAAAGAATTAATGAAGATGCATAACAAAAAGATAATTTTCAAAATCTATGAGTTGTAAATATTAAGACACACTTCTAAATACCTGATGGATAAAGGATGAAATCATAATGACACTTACAAGAAACCAAGCATTGAAACCAAGTACTGGCCATTCCTTTTTTATATTTTAAGAGACATTTTAAAAAGAAAAGCATACAACTAATGCACTCAAAATCTACTTATGGGCAGATTCTTGTGCTACTCAGTAGCAGCCACGTAGGAAGAAGTTAACTTGAGATAATGAAGGGATAAGAGTATTAGAGTCTGTACTGTGTGGATCAAGGCAATGGAAACTCTGTTATTCAAAATTTTTCCAAAGAGTTTTTCTTAACATGAGAAAAATGAAGCCTAGTTCTTTAAGTTAGGCAGATTTCTTTCAATGCATCAGGATTCCTGCCTGGTTGAATGCTGATTCTTACAACTTACCTGCTTTTTCAACACCTTTCGACACAAAGAAACACTAAGACTGGGATCATCTACCTTAAAAATGAATGAATGACTGAGCAAGAGTATAAGAATTCATGCTGCCTTCTCAGTAAGCTTTTATTTTTATTTTGTCTTTTTGAGACAGGGTCTCACTATGCACTTCAGGCTGGCCTTGAGCTCACTTTGTAGCTCAGGCTGGTCTTGAACTCACAACAATCCTCCTGCCTCAGCCTCCTGAGTGCTGGGATTACAGGCCTGCGCCACTACGCCCGGCTTCAGTAAGCTTTTAATATAATAACACACAGCAAATGGACTAAAACACATTGGGATGAAAGGAATTTAATAGCAATACAGCCAAAAGAATTAGTTATAGACCTGTGGAATGTCTGAAGTAAAGCTAAATTCTAAGAAATGCCTGTAAAATGTTAATATAAAAGCTAGGCATGGCGGTGCATACCTGCCAACACTTGAAAAGCTGATGCAGGAGGATTTCCAAGAGTTAAAGGCCAGCCTGGGTACAAAGTGAAATCAAGGCTAGTGTGAACTACATAGTAAGACCTTGTCTCAAAAAACCCACCCTCCCAACATACACAAAAAGACCAAACAAACAAAACTGGAGTGTCCATTTTAACCTGAACTCAGTGTATAGGCCACAATTCTGTAACTCATTCTATAAATTACATTACAGGGTCAGAACACAGGTTCTTGAGCCAGGCGTGGTGGTGCAGGCCTGTAATCCCAGCACTTGGGAGGCTGAGGCAGGAGGATTGTTGTGAGTTCGAGACACGACTGAGCTACAAAGTGAGCTTAAGGCCAGCCTGAACTGCATCATGAGACCCTGTCTCAAAAAGACCAAAAAAAAAAAAAAAGAACACTGGTTCTTCCTTACAAAGAACACACCTCAACTGTCTAAATTTTCTTGTCACCCAAGAGGAAAATAAGCTGTGGCTCCCCATGGCCAGATGTGAAGACAAATAAGAATTTAACAATTAGTCTCCTTTTAAATCTTAAAAATATCTTAAATAGAAATCACACCTGCTGTGTTAAGTAATTAAGAGGGCTGGGGAAATAAGTTAATGGTCTAAATGTCTGCCTGACCACCTCAAGGACTCCACTGGATCCCCAATACCACATGCTGTGCCCGCCCCACCCTAGACCTGTGAGCTGCCACTGAAACCAGGCCTAGTGGTGCATGCCCCCAATCATGAGTCTGTGTAGCAAGACTCTGTACCAAATGCATAAAATTAAAAAAAAAGTAAGGAATATATGTCGTGTCTTTAAAAATGTTTTATTGTCTTCATCAACACCTACCCATAAGTTTTTTCGGTTTTTGGCTGGACAGGGGATTGAACTCAGGCCCTTGCACTTGCCAGGGAAACGCTTACTCCATTGAGCCATCTCCCTGGCCCCAGAACATTTTTAATAACTAGTAAAATTTAATATAATTGTAAAGCTTTGCCAGGATACTCGTACACTCAATTTGAACAATCAAGTATCTTTTTACTTTTAATATGAAAAAATACTTACTTATTCATACATATTACCAATAAATAGCACCATTATACCAGGTAGTTCTTTAAGCCAGAAGCCTATGAGTGGGACTATCATGACTGGCAAATAAAAAGACAGGCTTGCCCAGTTAAATCTGAAATTTCAGATGTGTACTTGTATTACCCTGGGGTGCTCTACCACTGCACCATAGAAAAGCCAACCTTTCTGCCTGGGCTGCGCTGGAACTTGCCACTCTCCTGCCTCAGCCTTCAGGGCAGCTGCAAATACAGGCAGAAATGACTCAGGTCACAGAACATAATGACAATGCAGTGTTTTAAAATTTTTTAAAAGTTAAAGTGGATGCTCATCTATTTAAGGGCACTTTTAATGTTGGTACTGAACAAAGAAACATCTCAAAATGCCCAAGTGCTGGGATTACAGGTGGGTGCCGCCATGCCCAGCTCTTATATTAAGTTTTACGGGTATTTCTTAGAATTTAGCTTTCCTTCAGACATTCCATGGGTATATGGTTCATCCTTTCCATTCTGCCAATATTACTCAACTTTGCCTTACAGATTGAAACAATCACTACACATGTAGTCAGAGTGAGTTATTTTAGTTATAGCTCAATTATTTAAGAAACAAATCTTTCTGTGAATGAAACACACACACTAATAAAAGGTTTTAGAAGCCATACTCGTGTTCTCTGTCTTTTGTACAACGAATTTCAGATCGGATAACTTAGCAAAAGCAACTTCAGGGATCAGAAGGGGACAGGAGAACTTGGCTGAAAGGGGTCAGGTCAACACCTCAGGGCGCGGATGCTGGACGATCCCATCAAATTAAAGTCTGCGGTGCGTTCACGCGCAGTACGTCTGTCTGTAGCCACTGCCCGCAGGCCAGGCTCGCATCCTTGCTGCACTTCCCGAGCCCAAACATCCGTTGTGAAATGACTTGGCTGGTAGAGCTCTGGCCCCCCGGGGGATCACGGCCCGGATAATCCCCAAGTAGCGTAAAGCGCCACAAACGCCAAAGCGGGCTTCCTCGTGAGAAAGGCTGAGCAACCCCGAGGCGGCGCTGCCGTGAGCCCCCTTTCTTCCTGCGGGCGCCCTTGGCCCCCAAGTCCTCGCTGGGCCCCGGGACCGCGACAGTCCGCGGCCCGCCCGAGCGCACCGCCCTCAGAGGCCGCCCCGGAAGGCGGATACGAGGCCTCCCGGGGCTCCTGGAAGCCGCCACGGGAAGGCGCGGGCCCTGCGGGCGTCTGAGGGCTTCTCGCCGTCCCGGGGCACCAGCGCCCTTCCGGAGAGCCGGGCCGCGGCCGCATGCGGGCTGGGCGGCCAGAGGAGCGGGCGGCTCG
>PVKA01004501.1:68076-98625 GCA_004027165.1 Ctenomys sociabilis
CCCGGCGTCCCCCGCCGACACCCGCCGACCGCCGGTCCCCCGTAATCCCCCGCCCCACCGCCCCGCTCCCACCGCCGCGCTCCCCAGCCTCGCGGAGCGCACCTCTCCCTGGAGTAGAGCCGCAGCTGCTGCTCCTGCCGCCTCTTCCGGATAAACGCCATGGAGGGCGGGCGCGGGCCGGGAGCGCGCGGCGGCGGCCTGGCTTCCCGAGGGCGACCGAGCCCACGCTGCGCCCAGCCCCGCTCCCGGCCGCGCTCACCGCTGCATCCCGCGTGGGGACTCCGGCGGCGCCGTGACTCAGGGTCGGAGGAGGGGCGCGCGGTGGCCCGAGGCGCCCCAAATGCGGTCAGCACCGGGACTCTCCGGGGACCTAGGCCGAACCGGAACCGTGCTCACACCGCTCACCCCTGCCGACCGACCTTGCAGGGCTGCGCTGAAAACCGGTTTGCTGGGGGCAGGAACTTGAAATAGTGTCATTTAGGGTCTTCGATTCCAACTCTTAAACGTTGAAATAGGTCTCATGACTATGTTATAACAGTTCTAGCGAGATGTAACTCACATACCAAACAACTTAGTTATTTAAAGTGTTCTACTCGGTAAGTTTCCATAGCTTTGTGTGGCTATCACCACAATTTATAGAGCATTTTCATCAATTTAAACATACCCTGTAGCCATTACTACCCCATATTGCCCATCCTCATGCCCGCTTCCCTAACAAACTACTGAACTAATGTCCCAAAGAATTTGCCTGCTCGGGACTATTCAGAGGACTGTGGCCTACAATATCTTCTGTGTCTGGCTGTTTCTCTTTAGCATAATGCTTTCAAGGTTCATCTGAGTTGTAATGTGAATAGGCTCTTCATTCCTTTGTATTGCCGAAACTTACTCCCTGTGTGCGTGTAGTACATTTAATTTATATTTATGCACTGAAGAATCGTGCTGCACACATTCAGGTGCTAGTTTTTGTACAGACCCATGCTTTCCTTTCTGTTCATGAGAATTGTTATCTAGGAGTGAAATTACTGGGTCATATGGTAATCGTGCCTCTAAGCTGGGGGGAAACCCTGAACCGGTTTCCAAAGAGGCTGTACCAATCAACGTACTTCCACTAGCAATGTAGAAAGCGTCCAGCATCTCTGCGTCTTTGCCAGTCTTTGCTTGGTTTGCCTGGATTTGTTTTTCTGAGACAGGGCCTTGCTGTGTAACCTAATCCAGCGGGATTTTGCCCCAGCCTCTGCAGTGCTGAGATTACTGGCGTGGGTCGCTGCTGATGCTTGTTTTATCTGATTTATTAGAGCTGCCCTAACGCGTATGACGTGTTTTACACACTGAGAATGAGGCTGTGATTGTTTACCTTCGAGGGACTCTTAAATAACAAGTTTCTAAGTTACATGCATGCTAAAACACACCTCAAACTGTCTGGAGGGCCGGGTTCTGCAGGGTTATGTATATTGTTTAAGCTTTGAGATGAATACCACCAACCTCTGTCCAGTAGTGGGCAGGACTCTGAGAGGGAGCTGGGCAAAGAAAGAATAAAATCCGGGACTGGATCTTTTGAATTGGACCTTTGGTGAAATAAAATGCAGTATGTGAAATGGATACCTATTAAAAATATTTGTTATATGGATGTTGCTTTATCTTGGTTTTAACCAATCCAGCAGAAACGAGGTATGAAAAGTGATGCCTTGTTAATATGCTGAGCTGTGGAAGGCTCAAGTCATCAGATTCAGACATTGCCAGTACCATGGATACCCCACTGCTATGGTGGACTACTGGACTATAGTGGAATATTTTGCTGAATTCGTGCACCTACAATATTTGGATGGTAATGGAATACCTATCTCCGACAAAAGTACAAAGGTGATATAAATGAAGGACCGTTTTGTATCTGCATATACAAAATAGTTAGGATATATATACAGCTACTTTCTCTTAATTCGATGAGAAGAAAGATTTGTACTAATAATGTTTGGACAGGATATCATGTCTGCATCCTGTGCTATGAATGACTACTACAAAGACAATATGCAATGTATTAATTGTTGTAACTCTCCTACCAACCTGTTTTGAAGCTGTCTCACTGCAATTTTTTTCTTAATAAAATTAATAAAATAAATAAAAAAGAAAAAATATTAGGAATAAATGATGATGCTGAAGTACTTGTGACATGGAATAGCTTCCAGGTCTCCAAGTGCTGCATAGAACTTTTAACTATGAACAAATCAGGTTCAACATTCCTGTTGGAAATGTGATCTTGTGGAATAGCCAATATACAAATACCTAAGAGCAGGCTGAAATAAGCTTTCAAGAAATACCACATGACAAATTTTATGTCAGAGCAACTATAATAGATGCTATGAATTCAGGGGAAGAAAATTAATTTGGCTGGAATAAGGCAAGAAAACAAACAAAACAGTTTCCATCTTTTGGCTAACATTAAGGAAAGATATAACCCTAGTGGGAGGGGAGTGACAAAGAATCTCTCCTTGACTGAACTGTAGCCGAAGGCCCAGGGAGCCTTCCTAACTAGGCCTTGCTCTTGGCCTATAAGATCTGTGCAAGCTCAGAACGCATGATTTTATCCCTGCCTCCACCCAAAACTTAAATGTGTGGTCTCTAATAGTTCCCTAGAATGACACTAACCCCCTTACAGGGCCCGCTCAAGGTCTTCAAAAGGATTTACAAGCTGGGCATGGTGGCGCAGGCCTGTAATCCCAGCACTAGGGAGGCTGAGGCAGGAGGATTGTTGTGAGTTCGAGACCAGCCTGAGCTACAAAGTGAGCTTAAGGCCAGCCTGAACTGCACAGTGAGACCCTGTCTCAAAAAGACAAAAAAAAAAAAGGATTTACAGTTTGTTCTGGTCAACCTCTTACATAAGCCTCTTGGGACCTTTTCTTAGATTTGCTGAAAAAGAGCTTATGTTTGTGAATCATGCCTTTGTCCCTTTGAGACACTCCTGATGTATCTCCTTCCAGCTCAGAAGTGTATTTCCCAAAAGGACCTGAGCAGCATTTGTTTGAAATGTGCTTACCAGGAAGGACAGAGCCTCTGTCTGCCACTCTGTGTGGGAAGGCAGAATCCCAGCTTTGTTGCCAGTCACACTCACACCAGCCAACCCTGTAGCTTTCACTTCCTCCTCCAGTTGGCCCCCTCCCCTGTCGTTCTCCCATCAGTATGTCCAGGTTTGTACAGATCAAGCTGAATTTAGTTCATGCTAAGCCCTCTTCCATCTTGCAGAAGTAAAACTGTGCTTACCACTTTAGCTAGTGTTTGCTTTTATTTATCTTTGAGCAGAGGGGGAAGAAACATTAAAAAAAAATCTTTTAACAATAGCTCAAAAGAAAGATGAAAGATGCTGAAACAGAGAGGTTGAAGTGGACTTTCAGAGCTAAGCTGTTTCTTCTGCTTTTTCATGCTGAGAGCAGAACTGCTGCCTTCAGCCCTAGAGCTGAGGAAGTTTCAATGAAACCAGACTTTGAACGCTGAGCGTGGTGATGCAGACCTGTAATCCCAGCCCTTGGGAGGCTGAGGCAGGAGGATTGTTGTGAGTTTGAGACCAGCCTGAGCTACAAAGTGAGCTTAAGGCCAGCCTGAACTGCATAGTGAGAACCTGTCTCAAAAAAAAGACAAAAAAAAAAAAAAAAGAAAGAAAGAAACCAGGCTTTGAGCATTTCTCTCATCCTCTGGTGGACCTCGGGCTAAATCTACACATGTGAATTTCCTGACTTTGTTCTATCCAGAATACAGATTGAAGAACTGTGCATTCAACAGGGGCTGGACTAGCTGCCCTTCCAATTTGGCCCAATTATGAGTAGCCCCCCACCTCCCATTTTGATGAGTTTTCTAGTTCTTGATGGCAGGCAGAGATAGGAATCCAGACAGCTGGTGCCCAGATTCAGGGCTCTTGAAAGTCTTCTGGAACAAGGCTTCTACTAAAACAGGCCTTGTGTTGATAAGGATTTAAGAGGCTGAGATGGCTGCTCGCGCCCCCTCCCACCCAATCCTCATGCCTCACCTGCTCCCCCCACAGGTTGTGACTTACTCTTGCCAGCTGAAGGGACATTTGCTCCCATGGAGGCCCAGTCCCTCTTCTTCACAGCAACAGCTCTTGCTTTGATCCTTTCTCGCTTCCCTTTTTCTCTCTTTTGCTTTAACTTTCTCCATCACTACTGAATCATTCCCATCTGAATATAAATGACTTCAAGCACCTTTCTCTTCCTTCCTCCGTATTCCCTTGGATTCTCATTCTCAGCAGAACACCCCAAGCATCTGCCTGCACACAGTCTCCGCTTTTCTCATCCTGCCATCTTTCCTGCTTCCAACTGTGTGGTTCTCACCCACTCAGCATTCATTGGTCACATTTTCAGCTTTTCTGAGCTCTCAGCAGAGCCCACTGTAGTTGGCACAGCATTCACTTTGCTCCTTCCCAGAGAACATTGTCCCCTGCACTTCCATGTTTCCACAAGGTCCTTGATTTTATTTTCCTAACTTGTTTCTTATTCTTCAGTGTCTTAGTCAGCTTCTCTCCCACATTTTTTTTTTTGTGTGTGATGGAGTCCTGCTTTGTACTTCAGGATGGCCTTGAACTTGCAGTGACCCTCCTGCCTCACACTGTAGTGGTGGGATCACAGGCTTATACCACCACCCCCAGCCCTGATTGACTTACTTCAGGATAAGTATCTCATCAACTTCACTACTGGTAAAGTCATCTGTTTGGGTAGTAGGAGGGTGTGTGTGTGTGTGTGTGTGTGTGTGTGTGTGTGTGTATGTGTGTGTGTATGTGTGTAAATTAAATTGAGCAGTCACTTTCCAAGGTTTTATCATGTACCTACTAAGGCAGACATGGAGGGAAATGCCAGAATTCACAGCAAAGTGAAAGAATTCAGAAGCTGAGTGACAGATAATGTTGTAGTCTATGTCCTTTAGGAGATAGAAACTTTGAACAGAGCCTTGTCCATGCAGTAGGTGAAGCAAGGACTTCCACCAGTCTTACCTTGCTCTTTCACTGCTGACGCTTGAGTGCAAAGCACTGTTCGATGGATAACACTGACTGGGAAAGGGGCATGACAAGACCTCAGGGCACGTCTCAGATTCCTGTGTGTGGACTTCTCACAAGATGGCAGGCAGGGTTTTGATGACACACACATGACCCCAGTGTGGGATACATGAGAGGAGGCAGTTACCATGAAGCACTTTTTTTTTTTCTCCCTTTATGCTTGGCTGAGACTCGCTCTCCAGAGTACACTCCCCTGACTCTTCTGATTTTTCTCTTACCTTTCATAAATGTGAAAGTTTGCCATCATTTATGCATGTTTTGTTCAATCCTTTGGGAGAAAAGGGACCAAGAAGTCACCTCTAAAAGGAGAATTTGGCACCCCAGAATTCTGTAACATAATTTGGCAAGCTGGCCAGAAGAGGTAGGCCCTTCAGGCACCTTATTCCCTGCCCTCCTCTTTTTTCTCTCTCTTTCCTAGGCTGGGAATTCAAGAAACCTTTCTCCAGGTGCTGGGAATTGCTTTGTGCTTATACCACTGTGTGTGTCTGTGTATGTTTGTGTATGAGGGGGTAGGGTAGTTGATGGAATGCATGACTCTATTTTTCTTCTAGCCATAAAAGACCTACAGACCTATCCCAAGTTGATCCCCTTCTGTTTTTCCATTTGCAGTCACTCTGCCAATATGGATTAAGTAGTCAGACAGCTTGTTGTTATGCCCTTTTGTCCCACCATTTCTGTTCGCTGTGATATTTTGGTACAATTCAGGAAATTATCTTGGTTTCTGCTTACCCCAGCTTACTGCTTTTGAGCTCAGAGTCCCACCCATGTTTTCCCCTAGATCTCCTTTTCTTCTCAGGGTGCTATCCTGGTCTGGGTCACCATCTTGTCTCACCACCTGGCTGACCACTGTCTTGTCCTGTCATGTGACTGAGTACCATGACTGAGTACAAGCTACTGCTTGTTTGTTTGTCATTGTTTTTCTTCTTTTCTCATTTTTTCCTATGATCCCAGATAATCTCATCCTTCTAGATAGGAGATAAGCCTCTGATTTTAAATAACGTGGGCTTCCTGCTTTTCTTTTAAATTGGGCTAAGTCTCTTACTTGTTTCTTTTTTCTTTCTTTCTTTTTTTTCTTTTTTTTTTTTTTTTTTTCGTCTTTTTGAGGCAGTGTCTCACCATGCAGCTCAGGCTGGCCTCAAACTCACTTTGTAGCTCAGGCTGGTCTCAAACTCACAACAATCCTCCTGCCTCAGCCTCCCGAGTGCTGGGATTACAGACCTGTGCCATCATGCCCGGCTCTTGCTTGTTTCTTACAAAATTCAGACCTATGCCTGAACAGAGCAAAAGAACAGCCAGTAAGGCTTAAGTGATAGTCAGTATATATAATTAGACCTAGGCTTGCTCTTAAAATTTTTTGGTTTTCTGTCTCTATAAAGCACACAAGAGTTTTTACCACTCAGATAAAGTGAGAGATATTTCTGTAGTGGGTCAACTAAATTTTGTACTATAATTGTAAGCCTTGTGCTTTCTGCTGGGTGAAGAATGTGAACTCGGCCTCTGTTCAAAGTTGTATAGCAACTAGAGCCTGTTTCTTGCTGTTTTACTAGGATAGACTTCCCCCCAACCATTTCCTGTGAGCATAATCAGCTTAAGAGATATCTTGTATGAGCAGCTGGATGTGCTTAACTCCTTGTGATCTCTTTGTGCAGAATTTCACCACGTGTGCAGATGTGCAATAAACGGGAACTGAATAATGATCCCAGAAAGATATGTTGAATAATGATTATGTTGATCCTAAAGGTCTGTTCTGTGTCAGGTGATGAATTTGTTTTACCAAACAGGATGTGGTCTTTTGTTTTAAAACCCCCTTGCTTCCTGGGCTAGGCACCACATAGTCTTTCCTGCGTGAGAGCTGACTGACGGTCCTGAGCGCAGACATAAAGGCTCTTGTCTGGCTTTTGATCTGGCTCCTATGCTGAGTGGTCCCTAATAATTTCCTAATCATTGCAGCCAAGCATTTTCATCTATTTCCCTCACATCATCTCTTCACAAGTACAAGCAGCATTCAGCTCATAACTGGCTGGCTCTTAGACAGGGTGGCATGGCAGAGGGGCATTACAGAAACAGCTCATGGGAGGCAGAAGGCCTGCCTCTTATACCTCCCAAATTACCTGCCTTTTTGATGTTGCAACTACACCCAGCATATGGTGCTTTAATCATTGCATTGGGCTCTCTCTACTTCCAAAGTGCCCACTGCACAAGGCTTGAGGGGGACACACCCCTGTAAAGGAGTTCCTCTCCATGCAGATTCACTGTTCCTGCCTTCAGTTTCCTAGTCTCTTTTAGTAGGACCTTGACAATTCGGTTTGGCTCCCTTTTTCTTGTGACACCCAACATACACTGAATCTCTTAGCATTTGTTTTTCCTTAAGCTTGGCTGCACTAGAAAACCAAACTCTCTTTTTTTACTCATCCCCTCCCCAACACCTGGCATACATCCTTTTTATTTCAAAGGGCAGAGCCAGAAAGCCCAAAAGCACAGTGCCAGCAGCTGGCCAAGGTCTTCACATGGCATCATGCATGGACAAGGCCCAGGAGGACATACAGTTAAATTTGAACATGAGTTTTGGATGGGACATTTAGATCATAGTAAAAATGAATTGTGTTGTTGGGAAAACATGTTGACATCTTGTGTCTTAGTATAGTGAGCTCCCTTATTCTTTTGGTGTGCTGGCTGATAGAACAGGTAACAAAGTGCTCTCTTTGAGGCTTGGAAAATTTTGCAAACAGTATTTTTGTTTTTCAATGCTGGGGATCAAATCCAGGACCTTTCACATGCTAGCCCAGTATTTTCTGAGTAAGCCAAGTCCCACCCCCACAACAGTATTTCTTAAAATGCAGTCCTTCAGGCCAGAATCAGGACATCTAAGAGCAGATCCTCTGGTGGGCCCTACTTCCAACAGACTAAACAGAAATGCTATGGATTGGCCCAGGAGTCTATTTTTCAGTGAACCTCTAGGTGGTCCACAGGCTCAGTAAAGTTTGCTGCTGTAGAGAAAAGTGTAGAAAAAGTGAGAAAAGAAGAAATGAGAAAGTGGGAAGATGAGAACCCAGACTTCTTATGAGAGGAAAATATGAGCTGTTCTCAGTGGCAGACTTAAAACCCTAAGTGAGAGAAAGTAAGTTTCTTCTTTGTGTCTAAAGTTGTTTGCACTGATGCTATTCCACTTGGGCTCACAGCTCTTTGGTGAAAACTGCAGCAGCACAGGCTTGGGAAGGAGATGCGCAGGTAAAAGGCCCAGGTGGAGATCTGGGCAGAAAGCAGGACTTCAGGAGACAGAAGCCATAAAAATAGAGCCCCTGAGAGGAACAAAGAATTGGGTTCTACCTCCATGAACCTTAGAGTTAGTTGTATTTATCAGTCAGGGTGCTAGAGCCCAAGGCCCCAGCCTATACACAGCCATCATGTTAGGTTTCCACCTCTGACAAAATACCTGAGAAAGCCATTTAGGAGATGAATAGTTATTTATAGTCATATGTGTTTGTCCATTCATGATCACTTAGATCTGTTCTTTTGGATGTGGGGGGGAGAAAAAGGGGACAGGGAGGAGAAGAGGAGAGCAGAGGAGAGACAGAGGTGCCAGCATCCCAATGTCCCCTTCAAGAGCACACCTCCAGTGGCCACGCTGCTTTTCATCAGGCCCCACCTGCAAGGGTGCCACCATCTCTGAGTAGCACTGCTGATTGGGGATTCCCCTTTTAATACATGGACTGAGTGACATTTAAGCATCAAACTATAATGGCCATAATAATATGACAATAATGACATCCAAGAGATGTCTTAAGTAGTTGTAAAGACATGCTAAGGAAGAATTTTTCTACTCTAAGACAAATGGGACATTGTCCAGAGGTATATATAAGCTGGATATGCAGATAAGGGATCAGGCCACAAGCCCAAGTAGGGTCAAAACATGTAGCCTTAAGGAATGAGTGCTTTGGCATTCATTTATTGTTTAGATTGTCCTTAAGGAGGTTAATCAGGTAACAGACCACCCTGACCTTATCTTGACCTTCCCTGTCTTTATTTATTTATATATGTATTTATAGCCACTCACTATGTAGTCTAGGCTGGGTTTGAACTCACTTATTCAACCCAACCTGGCCTTGAACTCACAGGATCCTCCTGCTCAGCCTTTCAAGTGCTGGGATTATAGGTGTGCACCACCACACCCAGTTCCTTCCTGGTTCTACCAGTAAACAGCCACAAAGCTATAGCTCAGGGCTATCTTTCTGAGACTCTCTCATGCTGAGGGGTCTCATTAAGGGAAGTCCTTCTGGACACTGTTGGAGTTAAGAGTTGGACATTGACTCCCAATGATCTCTCATCCTTTGTGCCATGCCATGGTTGTGAACTGTGACAGACAAAAGCTTTGTATTGGGAGATTACCCAGTTTAAACGTTCTCATAGAGGCTGGGGCGATAGCTCAGCAGTCTTAAGTGCCTGACTGACAAGTGCAAAGACCTGAGTTCAATCACCAGTAGTGCATGCTATTCAAACCCTGAAAGTACAGGCACACTGTGCTGGCAACCAAAGGCAGGCATGGTGGAAAAGGCCTATAATCACAGCACTGGGGAGGCTGGGACAGGAAGATCACTACAAGTCCAAGTCTGAGCTGTGTAGCGAGACCCTATACCAAATAAATAAATAAATAAATAAATAAATAAATAAATAAATAAATAAATGTTTTAAAAGTCCTCATACATTTTCCATTTAATTTCTGGCACCTTCAGTTGTCTTAGCTGACTGGTACCTTTATGTGATAAGGAAGGACTATAAATAATGAAACTTCCACATGGCCTTCATTAAGAAGGGATCAAAAAGAAACTGGGGAAGGATTTTATGAGTCTTATCCCAAAGAAGATGATAACAGAAGGTGAACAATCTCTTTGTCTAGCTTGCTATTTTTAGCAGCAGTGTGATCTAGTTAAGGGACCAAGGTTGGGATCCAAGTACAGGATTCTAGTCCCAGCACCTTCATTTATTAAATGTGTAATACTGTGCTTAAGTTTCCTCATCTGTGAAATGGAGACAAAAGTTTCTCCTTCATACATTTATTTTTAATGTATTTAGTACAGGGCCTACAGGTCTCACTACGTAGGTCAGACTCACAGTGATCCTCCTGTTTTCAGCCTCCCAAGCACTGGGGTGACAAGCCTAAGCCACCACGCCCAGTCTCACAATCTCTGTCTCAACATGCCCCAACAGCTTGTAGTGCTGGGGATCAAACCCTGGCCACCGTGCTCAGCCTAAGCAGGCACTTTGTGCTATCTGGCTAGACCATTCTCCTCATAAATTGTTAAATGAGCCAGTATCTACATTACCTCAAGTAGCACCAGTTAATGCTAGCTCGTGGTGCAGTGTCACTAGCAGCAGTGGGACCAGACTAGTGCTACACTCCAGACCATGTGCCATATGAACTTCTATGGTTATAATATATGAAATAAGTGAGCTCCTGTTGCAGCAGCAAAAAAAATAGACTAACACGGGGCTGGGGAGATGGCTCAGTGGAATAAGTGCTTCCCTGGCAAGTGCAAGGGCCTGAATTCAATCCTTGGTTCTGCCAAAAAAAAAAAAAAAAATAGATTGACACATTTGAAAAGAATTGATGTTGCCGAGTTTAAGGCAGTTTGCTATTGTTCTACATTACTTCATCATTATGGTTGCCAATATTAACTGATGTCCGAATTTATCATAAAATTACTCTGTAACAGACACTGAGCTCAGTACGTTGCATTTATTTTTCTTCTTTGATCCTGTTGAGCAAAAATTCTCTATGAAACTGCCATGTTTATCCATGCTTAGGAATCAGTCATCAATTTGTTCATATTTATGTTCCAGGTCTCTCTTCCTCTGTCCTGTCCATTTCAGAATGGTAGAGATAAAAGCCTCGCTTACGTCTTACTAACATCCTGGGATAGCACATGTAATCTATTTCCCCAGAGAACAATGTAGGCACATTTTCCAGCATCATGTGTGGATGGTCAGGGATTCTAACTTTGGTATATTGCAGTGTGACATGGGACCACAGTGTGCCACATCCCTCGGGCCTGTGCTTCAGGCCCGTAAAGGATAACGAAAACTGAAGCACATTTGAAGTTAATGACACCTTCTCTGTGTAAACAATGCTCTGCCTAAGTCATTTGGGCTTGCTAGCTTCTTAGCAGCCAACTCTGGGCCCTCTGGCCAGCTCCCCTAGTGCCTGTCACCAGCTGCTCCTTAGGTACTTCTTTCCTTCTTTTTTTTTTCTTTGCAGAACCGGGGATTGAACTCAGGCCATTGCGCTTGCCAGGGAAGCGCTTATTCTACTGAGCCATCTCCCTGGCTCCAGGTCCTTTTATGAGACTGTTCTGTTATTTGTACTCTTTGGAAGAGGGCAACTCAGGCTTTTTTTTTTTTTTTTTTTTTTTTGGAACTGAGGATTGAGGATTGAACTCAGGCCCTTGTTTGCCAGGGAAGCACTTATTTCACTGAGCCATCTTGCAACTCAGGCTCTATGCAGTGTAATACATGTGGAATACAACTCAGCTGGTAATGTGATCTGGTTCTGTGGCTGCTGAACCTTGAACTTTCCTTTTCTGGCAGTTACATTTCCAGGGGCATTTCTGAGGCCCTTAAAAGGAACTGATAAAAATCAGAGAAGTAAACCCATAAGGTACTTCATGAGAAGAAAACAAATTGCTCCACTTTTGTCTATACATGCAAGGGAAGTCCCAACCATGTGTGTAAGAGTTGCTCCTGAACCATTCTCAGAGTAGTTATTTCAGTAGTTTTCACTGGAAATAGCAACCTTGAAAGGGAGAAGAAAAAGCAGTCTCTTTCTTTTTCTCCTCCTCCTCCCTCTTTCTCTCTCTCACTCTCTCTCTCTCTGTCTTCATCTCTTTGTGTCTCTCCACTCCTCTCCCCTCTACTCCCTCCCTCTCTCTGTCTCTGTCTTTCTCTTCCTATCTCTCTCCTTTCCTCTTCTCTCTCCTCCCCTCCCTCCCTCTCTCCCTGTCTTTCTGTCTCTCTCCCTCCCCTCTCCTGTCCCTTCCCCTTCCTCCCTTCCCCTCCGTCCCTCCCTCCCTCCCTTCTTTCTCCCTCTCTTCCTCCCTCCCTCCAGGCACTTATGCTGCTGTGCTACCTCTCCCACCCCTTATATCAATCTTTAAATTTGCTTTGCTTTTCCTCAGTTGCTCTTATAGTGGTTAATACATTGTGTCAACTTAACTGCATAACTCAACCTGCACCCAGGGGCCTCGCTTTGTAAACACCCTGAGTCTGTGCAAGAGGAGGGCAGGGAGATGGTGAGAGTATCACATCCACCCCAGGGCAGAGAGCCTGTGTAAAGTATAAGGGAGAAGAGGTCTGCTGGCTCACCTGCTCTTGCTGCTTTTGCTGTCTTCAGCCACCTTGAACTGCTGCCCCTGTGCCATGCCACCCTGCCTTGGAGCCAACTGAGTATGGGCTGGAACCTTCACCAACTGTGAGCTAAGTAAACTTTTCCCTCTTTAAGTGTTGGTTTTTTTTTGTCTCAGCAAAAGAGAAAAGTAACCAAGACAGTGATTTTTCTTTAGTTTCTCTTAGTAGCCATTCAAAATATTTATAGAAAAAAAAATAAATAAAAAAAAAATAAAATAAAAACAAAATATTTATAGAGCCAGGCATGGTTGGGTTATAATCCCAGCTATATGAGTACCTGAAACATCAAAAGTTCCAGTCAAGCTTGTGTAATTTAGCAATTTAGCAAGAACTTGTTCTGAAGTAAGAAATTTAAAAATGTCATTAAGAATGCTCTGAATATAATTCTCAGTACTGTGTACACACACACAATTATATGTATGTGAATGAATTAATTTTCAATTGGGTTTATTGATATATAATTTGTATGCATTAAAATTTATCAATCTTAAGTATGCAGTTGGATTGTTGTTGATAAATGTATGCAGCCTACATTTAACTACCATCATGATTATGATATAAAATATTTCATCACTTTAAAATATTTCCTTGTAAGGTGTTACAGTTTGTGTGTAGTTGTCCCCCCAAAGCCTCATGTGGTCATGTGGTGGGAACTTCTAGAGTTTGAGATTAATTCATGATCAAGGCTGGGATTATGGGTCTTATTGCTGCTGGGATTATGGGTGTGTGTACTATGTCCAGCCTGGGCCAGATGCCTGAATATAACATAAGACCGACAGAGAGGCAGGCTTGCTCTCTGCTTGCAGTGTTTCTGCTGCTCCTCCTTTTGCTCTCTGCTCTTAGCTGCTGCCATGAAAGGCTGCCCTCTGCCCTGTGCCACTGTACCATGGAGCCAGCCGCATATGGACTGAAACCTCCAGTCTTCATTTTGGGCATCGGGCATTTGTCCCAGCAAGGGGAGAAGAGTAACCGAGACATGAGGAAATCTGTTATTCCTGGTCCTTCACTACCGCTGATCTGCTTTCTGTCACTGTAAGTTTATCTTTTCTATAACTTCATACAAATAGCATTATATAGTATAAATTATAATTGATGTCTTATTTCCTCCACAGGGAGCTTCTGAGATCAGCCACACTGTGCACATGGAACACTGCTGTGCATTTTTCTTGCTGAGCAGTAATTTCTGGCGCAGATGAAGCCCATTGATCTCTTTAACCATTGACGAGCACTTTGCTGTGTCTGCTGCTCTTAGTCTTTGCAAATAAAGCTGCTACTAAAATCCATGTGCAAGTGTTGGCTGGAGTATGTCTTCCTTCGTCCCCTCAGAGCTGTCTCCTGGGGTTTTCATTTAGTTTTAGTTTAGTTTAGTTTTAGTTTTACTTTTTGGCAGAACCGGGGATTGAACTCAGGCCCTTGTGCTTGCCAGGGGGATTCTCATTTATTCTTGCATTCCACCTCTGTAGAAGGACACATAATGTCTTTAAGAACCTTCCCTTGCCTCTTTTTCCTACATACTCTGTAAATATTTCCTCACAAAACTTAAGGTGCTTTTACTTACCAGTTCAGCATTTGTTCGTATGAGCTGTCCTCAATGTTCATTCACACACAGACAGCTTTGCATAGCTGCTTGGCACCTTGTGACCCTGATGCAGGGTCACTTCCCCTCCCATGTTTACCTCACTGTGCCCTAAACAGAACAGCAGACGCTGGTGCTCAGAGCTTCTTGGTGCTCTACATGTAGAGCACACTCATTTTGATTCTCTGTTCACCTACTTACTGATCTCACGGCAATAAGAGATACTTTGGGCAGAACTTTCTTTCCCACTTTTATCCCTGGCAATTAGTCATCTATCCTATCAGATCTCATAAAGGGATTAAAAGAACAAGAAATTAAACTCCATCAGTTTGTTGCCTGCTTTGTGAGGTCGGAGTTCCTTTTATTGATTGTACGTGCCTTCTTCACATTTCAGAGAGCGCTATGTAGCATTTGGAGGCTGGCTAACATCTATCTTGCTTACTCGGGTGGTCTGGAGCTGTGCGTGTCCACGTCCTCGTGATTCATGCCACGACTCGGCGAGGATACCTGCTTTGCGGCTTGCTCTCGCTACCTTAATTTCCCGCCCACTGTCCAGTCACATTCACTGTGCTTCTGTGTACAGTACAGACTTTCATGGTTTCATTGCTTATAATCTAGAAAAAAATCAAGAGATCAATTTATTTAAAATAGTATCAAAAAGGTAAAATAATCAGAAATTTGCCAAGGGGATGAAGACTTGTATGACAAAAACTTTATACCATCGTTGAAAGAAATTAAAGAACACATAAATAAGGGAAACACTATCCATGTTCATGAATTAGAGGATTTAATAGCACAAAGAGCTCCATGATGACTCTTTTGGGAGGAAATTAAAATCCTAATGACTCTTTTTGGGAGGAAATAGAAAACTTCATCTTAAAATTCATACGAAACACCAAATGACCCTGAATATTCAGGACAGTCTTGTATAAATAAAACAAAGCTTCAGATTTCAAATTTCTTGATTTAAAAACTTACTATGCAGCTATGCAGTTAAAACTGCTGCTGTGGGGCTGGGGAGATGGCTCAGTAGAATAAGTGCTTCCCTGGCAAATGCAAGGGCCTGAGTTCAATCCCTTGTTCCACAAAAAAACCAAAACAAAACAAAAAACTGTGCTGCTGTCATTAAGGTCGACACGTAGACTAACAGGCTAGAGTAGAGAGCTCCAGATAAACCCTTATGCATAGTCAAATAAATTTTGATGCGGAAGCCAACACCATTCAATGGTTAAAAATGACAAAGTTGAATATTGTCCACAGATGGAAAAGAAACTCTGAATATGTGATTAACTGAAAGGATTTGAGGTGGGGAGACTATCTTAAAATATCAGTATGTCATGCACCTTCTCCTGGGACTGGTCAGAGGGAGCCTAGGGAGAGAATGCGGAGAGTGTGAGAGATAGCCTTGGAGGAGGGTGCTGGCTTTGACCCTAAAGGAATGAGGCAGGGGCCAAGACACAGGCAGCCTCTGTGGGATGGGAAAGATCAAGAAGGGATTCTCCCCTTGAGCCTTGGGGGAGAGGACAGCCCCCCTCCCCCAGCCTTGCTTTCAGCTTGGTGGAAGTGGACAATGGTCAAAGAATGAACTGCGCTGCTTTAAGTTACCAGATGTGTGGTATACTTTTATACTGCTGCCAGTAGAAAACTATTACAGGATGGTATGAAAGAAGACATGGAACTGTTTCCAAGAAAAAGAAAGGAGAAAGACAGACAGAGACAGAGAAGGAAAGGATGGACAGAGAAAAACTAAGAAAAAGCTGGCCAATAGCTGTAATTCAGATTGGAAATGTCAAAGTGATTTTAGAGCACACATTATTGTTAATTCTTCCCTCCTAGGGAAGATGCAGTGACTATTTAAGATAAAATAGAGAAAAAGAGAGTATTTGTGTACTAAAAACTGGTAACATTGTTACATTTGTTCATTTTGCTGGGATAGAACCCCGGCCCTTGCCAGACCTTGCACCTGCCAGACAAGTGTCCTGCCACTAGTGTGCTGTGTTGCCTTTGCTAGGGGGACTACAGAGTGTTATTAGTAGTAGTAGTATTAGTAACACTAACACTAAATAGTGCTGGGTCTGCAGGGTCTCACTATGTAGGTTGGACTTGTAGTGATCCACCTGTGTCAGCCTCCCAAGTGCTAGGATTACAGGGGTATGCCACCACGCCCAGTCTCAGTGGCCCTCTTAGCGCATGGCAGGCTAGGGATCGAACTCTGGCGGCTGCACTCTGTCTAAGCAGGTGCTTTAGTCTGCTGGGTTATCAGGCTGGACCTAGATTATTATTCATTATTTATTGTTTTTAATGATTTTTCTACAATGAGCACTTATTTATTTAGTTGTTACAGGATCTCACTCCACAGTTCAGACTCATAGTGATCCTCCTGTCTTAGCCTCCACACCCATTTGGGGCCAGCATGGCTGCAGTATCAGTGATCAACTCTTTGTGCTTTGCACTTAGATGGCTATCTCTCCAGCCCAACATATAATTTTTAATAACAAAATATTTAGAGAAAAAGAGAAATGGCCCAGGAATTCAGGTTATTAGGAATTAAGACTTAGAATCACATTTTCTAATCATTAAAAATTCTCTTTCTAATCATTCTGAGGGAACCATCTTTGAACTCACGTGTACATGTACACACAGACTTAAAGGCAAAAGTTAGAGCTTTCAGAAATCTGTATTTGTCACAATGAACTTCTCAGATACGGAAGTCAGAAGACTGTTGATGAGATTAATAATATTAACAAGCATAATTTTGGGAACATTCTTTTTTATTTTTTAAAGAGAATAAAAATAATAAAATTAGAAACAATACAGAATTTCACTAAACAAGATGATAATTAAACAACAGTTGCTATATATTGTTGTTTTCAAATTAGTTGTTCAGATTACCAGATGTAAACATGCAAAATTGGTCAACAAATTTTAAAAGAAGAAAAAAATTTAAGCATTAATTGTTAGTCTTTTAATTTTATGTATTTGGTACAGGGGCTCACTGCACAGCTCAGAGTTGTAGTGATCCTCCTGTTTTCAGCCTCCCCACTGCTGGGATCACGCCTCAGTTGCCCACTCAGCACTTTCCAGGAGGGAGGGGAGCAGCACTGCATGCAACTGTTCCTTTCAATTTTTAAAATAAAATTTGTTGATACTTAGACATTAAAAAACCACATATGGGTATAATACCCATTTAAAGTATGAGGCAGGCTGGTGAGTTTTAGTAATACGAAGGAAACCTTAATGTGGTTTTAGGTTTCCCTTGTAACTGCTCTTTAAGGAAGTTTGAACCAAAAGGCTGGCAAAATAGCTCAGCGGATTAAAGCGCCTGCAAGCAGATGCAAGGGCTGGGGGTTCAATCCCAGCCTGCCTAGCACCCCTGAGGTGTGCTGAGAGACTGGGTGTGCTGGCACGCGCCTGTAATCCCAGCTCTTGAGAGGCTGTAAACAGGTAGATAATTGCAAGTCTGATCTAGTAGTGAGACTCTGAGTACCCTGTAGATCCTTCCCTAAAATACAGAAGAAAAAAAAAAAATAATAATAGTTTGAACCAAGCCTGGGAAATTGAACAATTTAATCAGACTGTCTCAAAAAAAGAGTTACTAGTGCTCAGTTCCAGTGCTGATCAAAGAATATGCAGTTATCCGAGAAAGGCATTAAATGTTCTTCTTTTCTAAGAGCATATTCATGTGAGGCTGGATTTCCTTTGAGTACTTCAACCAGATTGACATATATCAGTAACAGGTCATAAAAATCCATCTTTCTGTAAAGCTGACACAAAAATGGTCAAAATAGAAAATAATACATGCCATTCTCTTAATTCATTTTATTTTAGCATCATAATTTAAGAATGAATATATTATTGAAGTGAATGCCATTTTCTGAAGATGCTGATATTTAAATGAACTTTCCTCTGCTAAAATCTGATAAATGTCCATGGAGTTATCTCCATAAAAACAAACTCTCAATACATTTGGAGAACAATGTGTTCAAGAGAGTGAGTGTGTTTTGCTAAATGAGCAAAACTATAAGGAAGTTCTTGGATCCATCAGCTTCAGATAAAGGTTTTTTAAAAAAGATATTAGTCTCTGTATCTTACTTGACACAGCTGTTGTTTCAGGCAGATTATAAATATCACAGTTCTTTCTCTCTTTCTGTACTGGGGATCAAACTCAGGACCTTGCACTTGCCAGGCATCACTTGAACCACTGAGCTATCCACTTGGGCCCACTATCACAGCCTTAAAAAGTAGTTCTAAGCCGGGAGTGGTGGTGCATGCCTGTAATCCCAGCACTCGAGAGGCTGAGGCAGGAGGATTGTTGTCAGTTCGAGACCAGCCTGAGCTACAAAGTGAGTTTAAGGCCAGCCTGAACTGCATAGTGAGACCCTGTCTCAAAAAGACAAAAAAAAAAAATAAATAAAAAGTAGTTCTAGTTACCTATAGTTACACTGGTCTCAAACAATCCTACTGCCTCAGTCTCCTGAGTGCTGGGATTACAGGTATGCATCATCACATCCAGGTAAGTTATTAGTTTAGAAAAACAAAAAAGCCATTTTTTTTTTTTTTTTTTGATGATGGGTCCATTCTCTGACTGTAAGTTTATAGATTTAAAAAATATGATTTTGTCATAATTTTGTTGAGTTGCATTTGATTTTACGGCTAAATATAGAGGATTTTTTTTGGTTGGCTAAAAATATTACAGTCCTAAATTTGTTTCCAGTTAGCCACATGACTGTTTAGATTTTTGGTTTGTTATAATAACTTGAAGTATAGATGTACTGTTTTTTTTAAATGTATTGTTTTAATATGAGATTTTCCTATAATAATGTAATGCAGTGCTGGCCAGATAGTTCAGTGGATTAAAGTGCCAGCTTAGGCAGATGCAGCAGCTGTGGTTTGATCCCAGACTGCCATCCATGCCAGCCCCATCCCTGGGGTGTGCTGAGATGGTGATTGAGACTGGGTGTGGTGTACTGGGTGTGGTGTAATCCCAGTGTGTGTGGGAGGCTGAAAACGGGAGGATCACTACGAGTCCGATCTGTTTAGTGACCCTGTAGATCCTGCACTAAATATATAAAAAAAGAAATGGTGTGAAAGTGCAAAATACATTTTGACTCTCTGCTATAAGAGAATATGCCAGTTCATTAAAAAGAAGAAAAATGAAGAGGTTAGTAAAAAAGTAAGAGATTTGAGACCAATCCTAGAGTAAATAGCTACTTAGAAACTTGGTGGTGAACAAGGTTACATGCCATGAAAAAACTGGAATTTCTAACTTGTCCAAAGCAATATTTGAAATGAGAGGAATAATATGCTAGCTAAAATACAGCCTCAGTTTTTGGCAGAATCGGGGATTGCGCTCAGGCCCTTGTGCTTTCCAGGCAAGTGGTTATTCTACTGAGCCATCTCCATGGCCCCAGCCTCAAGTTTAAGACATATCCTTTTGTATAGCTTTTATAATGCAGACAATGTAGGTAATCAGAGAAACATTCTTTTTAACTCAAAGAAGTTTTAGTTGCTGGGCCCAGACCAGGTGGGTCACAGTCATGACATGGTGACATATAACAGTTCTTGAACTGAGCATCATGATATGGATAGTCCACATATAGAGAGCTTGGGATTTATTTTTTCTAATTTAATTTTCCTTTTCTACCCAGCAGGGAACATGTCTCAGATATTTTCCAGAGGAAATGATCTCATTCCCAGTTATGATTCCAGAGGCACAAAATTTTAAAGCTAGCTAAGTGATCCAACCCCTCCTTCAGCGCTCAGACTCCAGGAGCCAAGGGCAGTGGCCCTAACACAGTAGTGCCCTGAAAGAGTTTTCATAGATCTCCCTTGCTACACACTGTTCTGCTACAATAATGATTGGATGGAGGTCCAGATCAAAATGCAGGCTGGAACTTTCTGACATTGCTGTAACCTTGGCATTCGTTCTACTACTCACTCATCAAGCCCTGGCACAACACATCTACTATCTAGTAAGTTACTAGTTTATTTGTTTTTCTTTTTTCTTTTTGTCTTGTTTTTTTGGCGGAACTGGGGATTGAACTCAGGCCCTTGTGCTTGCCAGGGAAGCACTTACTCCACTGAGCTATCTCCCTGGCCCTTTTCTTTTTGCCTTTGTGAGACAGGGTCTTGATATGCAGTTCAGGCTGGCTTTTAGCTCACTTTGTGTCCTACACTGGTCTCAAACAATCCTGCTGCCTCATCTCCTGAGTGCTGGGATTACAGGTATGCACCATCACATCCAGCTAAGTTATTAGTTTAGAAAAACAAAAAAGCCATTTTTTTTTTTTTTTTTGATGATGGGTCTATTCTCTGAGTGTAAGGTTGTAGATTAAAAAAATATGATTTTGTCATAATTTTGTTGCGTTGCATTTCATTTTAGGGCTAAATATAGAGGATTTTTTTGGGGGTAATGTGGGTCCAGTCCTTTCTCATAGAGCACTAATTTTCTTCAAAACTGCCTTACTTCACACTGGACATCGTGTGGGGATATTGGGTGGTGGCCACATGTTCTTGCTTAAGCAAGTGGACGGCTGTCCCTAGCCCACAAGAGGCCCACCGAGGGGCTGTGCTAGCTTTTCACCACTGCAATGAAAACCCCAAACAATCAACTTTTGAACAAAATGAGGATTCTGCAGCTTATAGCTTTGGAGGCCTGGGGCACAGTGCCCTCGTCTGCTCAGCTCTGGGGAGGACTTCATGGCAGGCAGAAGCTGGCAGTGGTGGGAGTGGGCGTCATGGTGAGAGGCTGCATTTTAGGCCAGGACACAGAGAACAGGTGGGGCCATGCTTGCTCGTTCCATACAACTCTGAGAATTGCTGGGGTCGCATGAGAAACTACCAACCTCCTGCACAAGAGCTACTTCAGTGACTTAAGTACCTCCTAGTAGGCCTGTGTTAGCTTTCTGTAATGGTGACAGAATGCCTGACATGATAACATTAAAGAGGAAATGTTTATTTCACTTACTTTTTTTTTTTGTTGTTGTTGTTGTTGTTTTAAGGATAATTACTTAGGAAATAAAATTTTATTGCACAAGTTTTACATCCATTGTAGTTGATGAAAGGCATGGGAAAAGATGGTCTGTCAATCCACTGCTCTGGGACATTTTCTGCAAAAAGTATGTCCTAATATATTTTTGGACAGTACTTGTTTGCAGTGTCTCAGGAGGCTGAAAACAGATCAAAACAGTGCAGGGGGAAGACCACTGCCAAAGAGGAATTTCCAAGAACTCGGTATTTTCCAGGGCAAGGTGGACGGTGTCAAGTCATCACTCTGCGGTTTGATGATCTGCAGCCACTCATTAAGATATTCGACGAGCCCCAGCGCATCTGGGATGTTGTCCCCTTCAGAAACGAACTTCAGTAGAACTGTCATTGCGATTTCTTTAGAGCAGCTCTCTTTGTACAGTGCTCTTGTGATCCCTCCTCCTGGAATCCGGATACCGTAATCAGAATCACTCATTTCTGGAATGCATGGAGTTTTTTCCATTTCTTGCCAGTTAAGGCTCTTCATTTTATTCTGAACACTCTTTTGCATACAAGGTGTCAGCAGGTACCGAAAGGGAGTGCTGCGAAGCTGTAGGTCGTTTCGTTGGTATGAGTGACTGCTTGAAAGGACAACCACTCTGGCAAACCTGCTACTCTTCACCCACGAAAGGAGTTTTTCACAGAATGAGTTGGATTTATACTTAATAAAAATAGATCTTAACTGAAGAGCCACTAACTTTCCTGAAGGCAACGAGTATACTTCAGTATTTATACTGAGTTCTGTTGAATTCTCTTCTGCTGTTGCATATGGATTATTTCCAACCATTGGCACCAGACAATCAGTGTAGAAGTAACCGATCTTACACATGTTCAATGTAGAAATAATCAGATCTATTGCAAGTTGGCCAACATTTCCAACAGATACTGCTGGCAGCAGCAGGGTGCAGCCCGAGAGGTCGGGGTCGGCCTTCCCACAGGGAACGAACATAGTCGCGGCAGCGAAGGGGAAGTGGCCCTGCCGCGAGGAGGACGAGGGCCTCCTATTTCACTTACTTTTTCAAAGGTTCAAGTCTGTAGTTTCTTGACCCCATTGCTTGGGTTTGTAGCATTATTTACATCGTGGCAGGACTGCACAGCAAAGGAAGCCATTCACTTCTTGATGGCCGCGCCGCAGGGCAGGGGAGGGGCTGAGCAATATTATCCTCTTCAACCCTCCCCCAACCTAACCCCCTTCCACCAGGCCAAGCCACAACGTCCCATTGCCTCCCTGTGGCCCCAGTGGCTTGGTACTAGGACTTTAAGTAGATGAGAGTTTGGGGAACATTCATGATCCAGACTATAGCAAATCTGTTCTACTTCCCATGGCCAACCCTGCAGGCCAAGCCCTCAGCCACAACGGAGCCTGGGTAAGCCAAGCCACTACCCAGCATGGCCCGGGCCTCTTCTGACATTTACATTTTGAATGGTGTGACAGAGACTGAGGATATCTATGTTGATTCATTCTAGTGTCTACCTGGGAACAACTCTGCCCTTGTTGGAGCTACCTGGGCCCCTGTCCAATCAAATTCTGCTTCTCCAACCTGCACATTGATTTTATGTGCTACTTACATTTTTATAGATAACGTCATTTTGTTTAAATTAGCCAGACCCCACCAATCCAGGTTTTGGCTTGTAATCAAAGAACTCCAATGTAGACAATTGTCCATAAATTTGTTATGTTTAAACTTGCCAAAAGAATTTGTAAATGTAGGGGATCACCCACTCAGGGCCCCTCTTCTGTCCCTCTTTTGGATAGAAGCTTTCTTTCCCCCAATAAACATATTCTGCTCATAAGAAAAAGAATTTGTAAATGCATACTAGTGAAGAAAATTAACCTTAGTCACATGTGAGAGCACTTGTGTAAATATTCCAAAGTCGCTTCAGCCTCACATCTCAAGCATTCAGAAAAAAGGAATTAAGCCTACAGTCATGTGCAGAAGTCACTCTGCATCATACACTGTACTTAGCTGTATGCAAGAAACTGGAAAGATGAAGGAAAAAATACAGTGGTTGTTTGTCTTAGAAGTACTTACACAATGAACAGGCATGTCCACACGCAATTCAATGTAATCAATTTGCATGCTATGATAGAGCTATTAACAAAGGGTGGTGCAATCCTCTGATGAAGCAATCAGTTGGATTTTTGTAGCTAAAAAAGGGGAAGTTATCTCAGGCAGAAGTGACAGGGAGATTTAAGACAGACTTATACAATACCATGGCCTGTTTAGAGAAGATTGGGGGGGTTCTGTAAAAGGTGGTGGGAGGGTGATAAGGAGACATTTGTGGGCATGGATGTGGGAGTGAGAAAGGTTCTTACACAGTTTTGCACTTTTTTTTTTAAATAAATGGAAATAGATCTATTTTGACACTCATAGGACAAAGCATCAGGAGCCTAGATATTGGACTCTTTTTTTTTTTTTTTTTTTTTTTTTGTATTTTAGGGAAGGGTCTACAGGGTATTTAGGGTCTTACTACTAGATCAGCCTCACAGTGACCCACCTGTTTACAGCTTCCCAAGAGCTGGGATTTCAGGTGCACACCACCATGCCCAGTCTCAATTGCCATCTCAGTGCGCCCAGGGGGTGGGGCCGGCACAATTGCAGGCCCTTTAATTCACTGAGATATTTGGCTGGCCCTTTGGTCTAAGTCTTGAACAGCAATAGTCACCTTAAATTCACCTCTTGACTGATGTATGTAGTTACTAAGAGCACGTGAAGGTTATGTGGTGATAGACATGGAAGACACTCTAGAGAAGACGCAGAGATTAAATGACAAATGGCACAGGGAATTATGGAATAGCACTGTACATACACACACACACACACACACACACACACACACACACACACACACACATACGCGCGCGCGTATACAAACGATGAAGCCCAGAGCACCATGACATCACAGGTGGTGCTGAAGTGGTCCATGTGTGTGACACTCAGTTTATCTTCCAGGGAATGTCAGGGTGGCTGGGGCCTCTTCTTGTAAAGAAGCACTATGAAAATGAAGGCCTGAAAGTTGGTTATGTGCTGCAGTGAGGGAGGAGCAGAAGGAGCCAGGAAGAGCGGCAGAGGAAGGCTGGCATCCCCTGGGCTCGGGCTGCTCCCTGTGAGCTGCTTAGGGGTGTGGTGGAGGGCCTGGCCACAGGCTAGTCACAGTGTAAATTCTGACCCTTGACCTGTTTCCATTTGAGGACATATGTGCAGCATGCAGTCACCTCTTATCTCAAGGAATACCTTCAACAGTCCCCAGTGGTTATGTTAAACAACAGTGTTGAGCCGAATATGTGCAATATTTTTCTTAAACATAATTGCATAATGAAAAAGTTTAACATAAATTAGGCACAGTAAGATATTAACAACGATAGTCAGTTACAGTGATATAAAAGTTATGTGAATACAATGTCTCTCTCAAAACTGTAATGGGTTAACTGAATTTTGTGCTTTAACCATGGGAAATTATTAGAACAAACCTTGTGCTTCCCATTATCAGCTCTAAGGAATGAGTTCTCACTCCCTGCTCAAGGCTGGTTAGCAGTAAATAACTGTTTCTTGTCAAGGCAGTGAGACAAAACAAACTGCCTCCCTGTAAACATAGTTAACTTAAGATGTATCTTATAAAAATATGTGCCTATTGATAAACTGTAAAAGACTCCTTTGTTACAAACAGTGTGCAGCTGTGCCAAATGAATGTAGTTTTCTGTTGCTCCATGCTAGATAACAAAAACAAATTCACTTACCTAACTGGATGTGATTTTTGTTTTATTTTTATTTTATTTTGTTTTATTTTTGTCTTTTTGAGACAGGGTCTCATGATGCAGTTCAGGCTGACCTTAAACTTACTTTGTAGCTCGGGCTCGTCTTGAACTCACAACAATCCTGTCTCAGCCTCCCGAGTGCTGGGATTACAGACATGAGCCATCACGCCCAGCCCGATTTTTGTTTTAAATACCCCCTGATACCTACATTCAATTGCCAATCAGTCTTCTCCTGCATGGGAAATGGCTGACAGACTTGAGCTCAGTAAATAAAAGGCTCTATTCAAATTATAATTTGATCTTTGATCTGGTTCCTATGCTGAGTGATCCATAACAAAAACATCTTATTGTGCTGTGTTTTATTTTCAGTAAGAGTGGAAGAGCTGATGAGGGTCTTGCTATGCAGGTTGGACTTGTAGTGATCATCCTGTCTCAGCCCTCCCAGCACTGGGGTTACATGCATGAGGTACCCAGGATCAAACGCAGTTCCTTGCACTTGTCATGCAGGTTCTTAAATCACAGAGCTATCTCTCCAGCCCAAGAAATTAATTTATTAAGTAAACTTTTAAAATATACAATTGTTGGGAGTAGCAGGAAGGTAGGAAGTTGATCAGATGTGTGTAGGTGGGACTGGGCCTCAGTGCCTAAAGCAAACAAGCTGCCTCATTCCTGAGAAAAACATCCTGTCTGGTTCAGGCCATCTATCAGTCGCCAAGCAACCTTGTGTCATGTGTTACTAACTTTGCAAAAGTATAAGTAAAGGATCATTTTGTTGTGCTATTGGATTGGTTTTGCCCATCAGGCAGACTAATGACCACCTAGCCCAGCTTTTGACTTCTTATCTTTCTCATTCCTGCTACCATGTCTCCCTAGATAGAACCATTTGCAGTAAGACCAGTGGATCCCTACATACAATGATAGCTGAATTGTGTCCCTGAAAATGTATACATTGAGGTCTTAACTCAGAATGTGACTATATTTAGAGATGGGGGTCTTTGGAGAAGTGATTATGATACAATGAGGTTATTATGGTGGGCTCTAAGGCGATATAATTGGTGTCTTTAAAAGAAGAGATCAGGACACTCACATGCAGAAGGAAGACCATGTGAAGACACAGGGAGAAGGTGGCCATGCACAACCCGGAAGAGAGGCCTAAGATAAGTGATCCTGGTGACATCTTGGTCTTGGACTTCTAGCATCCAGACACATGAGAAGATAAATTTCTGTTTTTTGGATCATCCAGTCTGTGCTACCTGTGCAGTTGGAGCAGACTAAGAGTAGAGTTTGTTGTGGGATTTGTGCTTCTTTGTTGATTATTTGTGGTGGCTATTGTTTCTTTTGAGCCCAAAGCCTTGGCTGTGTTTTTATTTTTATTTATTTATTTTGGCAGAACCGGGGGTTGAACTCAGGCCTTTGTGCTTGCCAGGGAAGCGCTTATTCCACTGAGCCATCTCCTGGCCCCTTGGCTGTGTTTTTAAGGGAAAGAATGCACAAGAAATATTGATCCAATCAGTGTAACCAAACAAGTCATGATATAAAAGAGAGTGAATTTACACAGAGCTTCTCAACCCATCCAGCTGCCAAAATATTCTTTCTGATATTTTGGGAAACTTTGGGAACCTTTTAATCACCCTTCTCTGCTTATGCATGACACCGACTCCATTTGAAAGAATATTTTGGCAGCTGGATGGGTTGAAAAGCTCTTGGTTCCCTGTCCAATATTACATTGAATGTGGTTGGTGCTTCATATACTTGGTGGCCTCCTCTCTGGAATTAAACATCACTAACATTTTAATCCTAAAAGCCTGATCTTCTGATTATATGTTGATGTACAATAAGGGATTATGCCATTTAAACGTGATCTTGCTAACAATCAGTGCTGCCTGTCCAAGTTGAGGTGATGCCTAAACTCAGTTAAGGCCACTACGAAGATGAGGACATAATGAAAGCTCTTAAGGTAGAATGCAAGAAGTAAGAATTCCAGGTACCAGGGGTTAATCAGAAGAGATATTTCTGATGAGGGAACTTTGGAAACCTTTTAATCACCCTACTATGCTTGTGCATGATGCTGACTCCATTCAAAAGAATATTTTGGCAGCTGGATGGGTTGAGAAACTGTGCAAATTCACTTTTTTATATCATGGCTTGTTTGGCTACACTAATTGGATCAATATTTCTTGTGCATTCTTTCCTTTAAAAACATAGTACTAAAATAATGTTTCTAAACATTCATATTTTGATTTTGGAAGGCTTTTTAGTGTTACAATTCCCTCAGCCACTCTGAAATTCTTTTTTTTTTTTAATTTATTTAGTACAGGGTTTATAGGGTCTCACTACACAGATTGGACTGTGGTGATCCTGTTTTCAGCCTCCTGAGCACCGGGACTACAGGCATGCACCACCACACCCAGTTTCAGTTGCCCTCTCAGCACACCCCAGGGGTGGGGCTGGCGCGGCATGCTGGGGATCAAATCCCGATTCCTGCACCTGTGCTTTAGTTTGCTGAGCTATCTGGCCAGCCCTGTAATTCTTTATTAAGTTTTAATGTAGTTTAAACTCTCCATCTGTAAGAAATATAACATTTCCTCCTCTGCCAGCAGGGCTAACTTTTCCCTGAAGTCTGTTTTAGAGCTCCTAGTGGGGGTGTAGAGCTGCATGGCACAACCGTCTAGAGCATCAGCATCTATTTAACGTCACAGTCATCAAAACCAGGTAACAGAAGTTGTAGTTCCAGTGTCATCGAGTGCAATGGGCTAACAATCAACTTTACAAATTAAGAATAATTATTCAACTTTTAACTTTTAGAAAAATGAGTTTGGGCGATGCAGATTACAACCACACTAGTAAATGGTTATTTTTCTGCTTAGATTATACTCTAAAAGATAGATTTTATCATATGGCTAAAATTAGTCAAAATCATATTGCTAGATGATTTTGACTAATTTTTAATATGAGGGTGAAAATGGGCAGATGGCTTTGTTTTGTTGTTGTTACCACTTTGCTCAGATTAGTACATTTTTGGGAATAGGTATATTAGAATGGGGAAATATGACTACTATTCCTTTAAAAAAATTTTTTTTTTGTCTTTTTTGAGACAGGGTCTCACTATGCTGTTCAGGCTGGCCTCGAGCTCACTTTGTAGCTCAGGCTGGTCTCGAACTCACAACAATCCTCCTGTCTCAGCCTCCCGAGTGCTGGGATTATAGGCATGCGCCACCACGCCCGCAAGCCTCAGTTTCCTTTTTTTTTTTTTTGGCAGAACCGGGATTGAACTCAGGCTCTTGTGCTTGCCAGGGAAGCACTTATTCCACTGAGCCATCTCCCCAGCCCCTCCTTTAAAAATTTTTATTAGTGATGAAATGTTAGTAGAAATAGCCCAGTGACTTGAGTTCACAATTGTCCTTCATTTTATAACCTAATATATACTATATTTTTACAGTATGTGCGGGATAGTGGTAAAAACACTAACAAAATTTACTGTCTCAGCTATTTTGATGTATACATTCAGTATTTGTGTCTTTCAGACTGAATCTTTGTATGTCTGTCTCATCATGGCTTTGTCACTTTGTACAATAAAATTTTAAAGTAAAGCATAAGTACTTGCACAATGATGTGAATATCTGTGTCCCCCCAGAATTAGTATGCTGAAATGCTAACCCAAGCATGATTGTATGAGGAGATGGAGTCTTTGGCGGAGCATCATGCTGTGATGAGCTCCTTTGCAGAAGAAGCCTAGGAGAGCCCTTTCCCCACTTCCACTATTTAGGGGCACAGTTAGAAGATACTGTTTATAAATGTGGAAGAAGCACTCACAGACTCTCTGGGGACTCTAGTCTTGGATCTCCCAGTATCCAGGACTATAAGAAATTCATTTCAGTTGTTTGTAAGGCACCTAAACTATATTCCTTTTAGCAAACTAAATAGATTAAGACTGTATAGATGTCCCTATGAAATAAAACATAGTCAAATTAAAATAACAAATTGGCTGAGTGAGGTGGCACATGCTTGTAATTGTAGAACTTGTGAAACTGAAGACAAAGGATCACTGCAAGTTCAAGGCCTATGATCTTCATAGTGAGACTCTATCTCAAAGACAATAAAATAAGATAAAATGACAAATTGTTCCATATCAGAAAAATAATATTGTTTTATATCAAGGTTTCTTTTTGTGAGCAGAAAACCATGTGATTGACAAATAATAACCCAGATCTATATTAAAATGAATGTTTTCATTGTCAAAGTCAGAAAATTGAGGTGGTAATTATATATTAGATAGGTTTTTTAAAAATAAAATTGTGGTTCTTCCTTTAGAGAACGTAGAACATTAGTCATATTAGGTTACAAAATAATTTTATATTCTGAAGTAGAATTGAAGTTGGAGACACACAGAAGAAATATGGCTAACAAAACAGATGAGCTGAGTACTATATTTTTTGGTGGAAAATATAGTTTGACGATAATTAATGAGAATTTTAATTTATATACAGTGTGTAAGTACTGTTTCGAGGTAATTCCAAAAGAGGAACTATTAAGAACACCATGGGAAATGTCAGTATTTTTTTTAAATTGAGGAATAAAAGATATCTGGTAGCTTTGCAAATATTTTCTCATTTGATTTCTAAAATACAGCTGGGGAATAGGTGAAATAGAATTGTTAGAGACTATTACCCTAAACTTTGGATAAGGAAACAAACTTTGGAAATTAAAGAGGTTTATTCAAGAGCTGATGGATATGGAACACATACATTTGGGCCCAGCACAGTGAAACTCAGGGTCTTGCAGCCCTACTACAACCCATCAGTGAATAGCTCTGCAAAAGGTAATCTTTGAGAAAGTTTATCTTTTGTAACTTAAAAAAATCAAATACTTCTTATCATAAACCCATAAATCCTGTAAGATTAAAACTTGATAGGAAGAAAAGATGGAAGAATATCACTCTAAAATGTTGGATCAAATGAACAGAAATATATTGGCTTATGGATCCAAAGACTAGGCAGTCCGACTGAAGAGGTGGCTTAGGTGAGGGCCTGCTTGCTGCATCGTGCCATGGAAGCAGGGGAAGGGGAATCCCTGCGATGGAACTCATTCTTCTGTTGACAAATTCAGTCTCATGATTAACACCACTCATTAGAGCCCCTCACAACAGTGCTGCACTAATGATTGTTTCTAACATTCACACTCAAGGCCACACTCAAGCCACAGTGCTTTCCCTTTACTTTTTTGTATTTTTTAATTAACAAATTTTTTTTTATTAGTACACATCTGAAGGACATAATGATGACACTCATCACAGGAGTTAGTACACATGTATAACACATCTCAATATCTTTACTTTGCCTTCCATTCTCCTCCTGCCCACCCATCTTGTAACTCTTGGTCCCTTTCACATTTGCAAAAAATATATCTCCTGGTATCCTATTATCTGCCGTTTATTTTACTCTATTATTCATACTTTAGATTCCTCATATAAAATAAGTTATGTGCTATTTGAGCTTGTATTCCCACTTTTTTCACTCACACTCTTGTCTCAAGCACATTTCTATACTTATAAATGACTACTTATCCTGATTTATTGCAGAATAGTACTCCATTGTATATATATATATGTATTCTTTCTTTCTTTCTCTCTCTCTTCTTTCTTTCTTTTTTTCTTTCTTTCTTTCTTATTTTAGGAAGGGTCTATAGGGTGTTCAGGGTCTCACTACTAGATCAGACTCGTAGTGATCTGCCTGTTTA
>PVKA01004502.1:0-98475 GCA_004027165.1 Ctenomys sociabilis
TATTTATTTCTTAGTAGTAGGCTCTCAAGTGTTATACAAACAATAAGGATTGTATATATATATATATATATATATATATATATATATATGTATGTATGTATGTATGTATATATATATATATGTATGTATATATATATATATATATATATATATATATATATATATATATATATATATTTTTATATAGAAAAAATACTCATTTTTTTTTTTTTTTTTTTTTTTTTTTTTTTTTTTTTTTTTTTTTTTTTTTTTTTTTTTTTTTTTTTTTTTTTTTTTTTTTTTTTTTTTGGTGGAATGGGGGGTTGTACTTGCCAGGGAAGCACTTATGCTACTGAGCTATCTCCCTGGCCCCTCATGTATTATTTCTTAATTTTATACATCAATTTTTAAAGGGATGTTTCATTGCACATAAGACTCATAGGATAAGTTGAGGTATAACTCTTACTTTTTTTTCACAAAGTGGTCCTTTTTATGTGGAAACATACCGACTAATCTAAAAATACTAAATGATCTTGTGGTTAGGACTTATTGGTCATTATAAAATATGTCTAATTTACCTACTCTCTCTATTAATGCATTTTAAGCCAAAACACTTTGAGTGTGATTTTTCAGTCTTCTTTTTCCCAGAAGGATCCATGCACTTGAGAAGCTTGTGAGGCTTTTATTCTTTTCTCACATTTTAAATATTTGAGGTATACTTGTCCTCTGTTAGGGAAAATAGGTAAATAGAGATCCTCACCATGCCAGACCCACCCTGGTAGCTGCTGATGGGGCGGTAGGGTGTATTCAGAAGGATGGGGTACATGACGAAGTCCACCAACCACAGCCCTGAACACACCTTGTGCTGTGAGTGTGGTGTCCCAATTAGTACAAACCCTACCGTTATTTGTGTGGCCTGTCTGTGAAATAAAGTCGCCATCAGTGAAGGCATTCCAAAACAAGTCCATGTCTTTCAGCAAGCAGTATCAAAAAATTTTTCGCTACCAAGAACTTGGACACAATGTGTTTTAGAATCCGGGGAACTTCTTGCTTTGTGTTTGAAAAAAAATCAAAGCCCCCCCCCCACACACACATAAGGTACGGCATGCAGATGCATTTGGACTGAGCCCCCTTCTAAGAGACTGAATGTTAAATTGATTATTCAGAAGGAGGTGACAAATGGTTCTATCCTGCAGCAGGTGTTAGTGGTAGATTATGTTGTTCTATCTCAGATGTATGGAGATTGCCACAGAGTAGAAGCTAAGGATTTCTGGAAGACTGTGGATCGAGACAGGCAAAAGACTCTGCACAAAAAAAAAAAAAAAAAAAAAAAAAGAAGAAGAAGAAGAAACATTCTGCACTCTGCAGCGGATGATTCTGAAATATGGAGTGCACCAGAATACAGAATATACTTCATATCAAGGAGACTCATGATGGGCTGGGTTTCTATTATTCCTCAAAACAACATGCTCAGAAGATGGTAGACTTTCTTCAGAGTACAGTTCCTTATAGATGTAAAGCATCACAATGACTGATCTCTCAGGATATCCATGGTGACACATACAACTGCAAAGCATTTTTTCAGTGGCAATCATTCCAATATGCAAGGATAATGTTGGTTGTCTCCAAAACTTGCACAAAGCTTGGGAAATATGAGCCAGATATGGGGGGCTGGGGAGATGGCTAGTGGAATAAGCATTTCCCTGGCAAACCCAAAGAGTTCAATCCCTGACTCCACAAAAAAAAAAAAAAAAAAGAACCAGATATGTGTGTATATTTGAGTAATCAGTGCCATCCCCTCATTGATCTAAACACGCTGAAAATGGGGGATATTGATGGGAGCACATTATGGAGTCATCCTTACAATAGTTTATGTCATCCCAAACAGCTAGAAGTGTTTATTGTGAGAGAATGCAGCACAGTGCAGGTACTGGAGTCATTAAAAATCATACACTTGCAGAAATGTGGGTACAGAAAACATCTGAAATGAATACAGACAAACAGTATTTTTGTCGCACTCATTTGGGACACCTTCTAAATCCGGGAGACCTGGTGTTGGGATTTGATTTGGATAACTACAACTTGAAGGATGAGCACGTCAACAAAATGAAGTCAAATAAAGTTCCAGATGTGGTATTACTCAAGCAGAGCTATGACCATACTAAACATCAGCACCGTAGACACTAGAAACTGAAGGAACTTACAAGAGATAGAGAAAATATGGATACAGATGGTGAAAGGTAACACCAAGATTTTCTTGCAGATCTGGAAGATGAGGCAATTAGGAAAAATGTCAGCATTTACGGAGATTCAGCTATCCCTGTAGAAAGTGAGACAGATGATGAAGGAGCACCTCAAATTAGTCTGGCAGAGGTGCTTGAAGATCTGCCTGTTTCCCAGCATGCCGCTGGTGAAGAAGGTGCATCTATGAGAACACGAGATCATGTTGCAGGCGTTGCTCACTCATTGGTGCACGAAATTGGACACAATGATTTTGCTGTATTTTTCATCTGTGCCTTCATACGTTAGGAGAAATCTATTTTTAAGCCTGAATAAATATGGCTATTTTGATTGTTCAAAAGATAGTAAACATCTTTGTTTCATCTTAAATTACAGATTATGAAGCTAGCCCAATAGTTGGGGAGACCGTAATTACTCTATGAAAGAGGCAAGGCAAAGCTCAGAAATCTTAATTGGTCTTGAAAATAAAAGTGAGCTTGGGGGCCAGAGGGATAGCTCAGTAGAATAACTACTTACCTGGCAAACACAAGGGCCTCAGTCCAATCCCAGGTTCTTCAAATTCACCTAATTCTTGAACAGGAGAGAAAAGTACAAAAGGTGTGAATCACCCATGGAAAAGTCTAGCTCTGCCTAGCACACATTCGTCTCTGATCCTGTCTATATTCCACATACATGACAGTGATCCCTAGGGCCTTTATCTTTCTTAATCAATATCCATTATTATTATCTTCAGGATAAAAAGAAAAACATTGATTTGGGTATATCTCACCTGACCTGCTTCTGCAATTCAGTTTGAGTCATTTTAGATGCCACATTGAAGCAACAACAGTGGTAAAATATTTTACTGTTAATTTCTTCTGTTAAATGATACATAATGGGCTGGGGAGAAATCTCAGAGGCCTGCCTGGAAAGCACAAGGTCCCGAGTTTGATTTCTGGTACTGCATGTCATGCCAGCCCCAGAAGGCCAAGCCAGGCAGACAACCACAAAAACTGAATGTGGTGGCACAAGTCTGTAATCCCAGCACTGGGGAGGCTGAGACAGGAGGATCAGTATGAGTCCAAACTGTGTAACAAGACCATGAGCCAAAATAAATAAATATAAATAAATTAATAAGTAAATAGATATTATCTCCATTGTTAATTTAATGCATCATATCTGAATGTTCCTCAGAAGCCTTATGGTGAATTTGGGTCAAAGCAAGAAAATAACCAAGGGGGGTTATGTATAAACTTAGTCCACATTCCCAACAATGAGAAGGGATAATAACAAAAGCATGATAGAGGGCCTTAAGGGAAAGAATAGAACCTTTATTTTTCATATACAAAGCAGCATACTGAATTTCAACATCTTAAATAATGCTTATGAAATTTTCCCCTCTTTTTTAGATTATGCCATTGTGATTATGGCCATTGTGTCTACAAAATAAAAAATAAAGAAAGGGGACTAAAAGGGAGGTGGAGGGGAGAGGGAGTGCGGAGAAAGGAGATGCGAAAGAAGTGATCAGTGTCGTATGGCAGGATTTCACTTATAATGATAAATATCTTTTCATATCCCTAACATTTCTCAGCTTCTCTCCAGTTAGTAATTCATCTCAATTTAATGCTTCGTATGACGTAAAATACAGTTAAGTGTGATGGCAATGTATCTTTGTTTGAATATTTCATATTCGATTTGTGAAATATCACTTTTCTGAAACTGATTACAAACTAGACATTATTCCCCTTTCTGAAGGCACAGGTACTTTAGAACCATCATGCTTGATTAGTGGTGAATGACAAGCTCTATTTCACTAACAGCATTCATCTTTTTAAAATAAACAATCTTTCTTTCTCCCGTTGATAGAGGCAGAGTCTCTGAAAGCTGACCAGGAAGTGAGATTACAATCCCTAGTAATCTCTAAGCCTTGAGCCTTTTCCCCAGAAGGGAACCTGGAGAAGCCACAGAGGAAGGTGGAAAAACAGCTGCAAAGAGCACTCCAAATTCCCAACTGTGACAGGACAGTGCACACTTTCTACAGGGCAAGGGAAGCATTTCAGGCTGATTTATGCTCCTTGTCAAAATACGGTACACACACTCGCTCACTTACCCTGACAGCATCATTCAGCAAGCAGAAGTCAGAGAATGAATAGTGCAGGAAAGGAGGGCTATTTTTTGTCCATCTGGTCATCATGACTAGCTTGTTACAGAAGACATGTTGGAAGGGAACCAGCCTTCCTTTCTTTTTTTAAACCAAAGAATGGGGTAATAACAGGGAGTTTTGCAAAGCCAATAGAAGCTATAGAAGCATGTCTTTTGAACAATCATAGGAAAGAATTTTCTATAGAACAAATCTTAGTGAAAACCAAGTGCCTCTTTTAGAAAAGAGAGATTCTGGAAATAGAATCAGCTGAGAAGAGGATCAATGAGTGATAAATAGCACAGATGACACAGGAACTGAGGACACAGTGAGACAAGTTCAAAGGCTTCACCATCAAGAAGAGGGTGAGAAAATTAACACTATAATAGCATTAAATATAACTTCCTAGATTAGCTAAATGGAACACAGCACATAGCTCAAATCAAATGGATGGTTTGCCATTTGCAGCAAATTCTACTGTTTGCAATGGAAAATTCCTAACTGACTAAAGCCAAGTTTCTGGCTTCTGGGCACCTCAGTCGTGATGCCCCTGTCTCCACACTGTCCTGCCCGGGGCAGTGCACCACTTCCTAGCCTACAACAGTACCTAGGACAGATGAGCAAAGAGGGAGAGGTGGTCAATCTCTTGTACAAAATACAGGCCATGGAGTAAGTATATAAATAATGAGGTGGTATTAAATATGAAAATTTACTGACAGCTCATTTAAGTAAGCATCGTTGCAACTATCTAGAAAACACACACACACACACACACACAGTAGAAAAAAGACTAAGGGGCTAAAGAGATAGCTCAGTGATCTAAGCCTCTACCTGGAAAGCACAGAGAGGGCACTGCATGCTGTACCCAGAGCTCAGGATCAAGCCACTGAAACTGGGAGTGGTCATGCATGCGTGTAATCCCAGCACTGGGAAGGCTGAGACAGGAGGACCACTGCAGAGCTAACCTGCACAGTAAGACCCTATACCAAATACAGAGAGAGAGAGAGAGAGAGAGAGAGAGAGAGAGAGAGAGAGAGAGAGAAGCTACAGAAAGAAAGAAAAGATGAGAAAAACTTAAAACATGATCAAGATTTGGGTCCTGGTCCTATTTTTCATTAAATACTGAATTAGTTATCCTCGACTTATCACACAAACAAATTGTTCTTGGCACATCCACCTATAAATTTTAATAAAAATGTGAAAGTAAGAGAATAAACAAAACAAAAGAAAATGAAGCTTGCTTCCTTTCTTTTTCAGACCTAGGTAAGATCAGGGCCCATCACACAGACTCTGCAAATTACAGACCTTGTGACAGTTTTCTTTTCTTCTGTTGGAACCGAAGAAATTGCCCAAGTTTTCAATGTTCAAAGATACTCCTTCATGCATTTGTATCTCTCTTGATTGCCTAGGGATTAAATGCCAGGTTTCAAGATGTCACAGCTGATAAGTATAACCAAATTTAAAAATAACAGTTTGTGTTTCTTTAACTCTGTTCAAGATAGTGTTCACCCAGGAGTAGACCCTAAGCCAAGAACATGAGAAGGAAATGCTTCCAGGAGAAACCTATAAAGGATCTGGGAAGCAAGAGAGAGGCAAGCAGTGAACCAAAATCAGATCCATGTGTGTGAACATGTGTGTTGTCTCTCTCATGCGAGAACCTGAAACAGTAGATGAAATGAAAAAGCTACAATAGATGTTGTCAAGGAAAAATAAACTCTTCAAAGGGAAGGAACAACTGGGACGAGGGAAAGAAAACAAAGAAGGAAGGAAGGCAAAACATGTATGTGTATGCACAGGATAAGTTGGAAAACTATACTGCTGATTTCAACTGATCTTTTGAAAGGAGCAGTTAACGCTTGAACTTTTTTTCTTCTTCTCAATTTTTTGACCAATTTTGCAGCTTGTATCTGTTAACCTGAAAACTAACTTGAAGACAACAATATGTAACGCAACAGCAATTGTTGAATTCCTATGATTTTGTTTAGTGAAACTTTGTATAATTTCTAGTGTTTTCTTTACTATTTTTTATTCTTTTATCAAAAACCCAAATCCATAACTCTTCTTAGCTCTGAGTTTATACAACTATCACGAAGATGAAAGAAGCTGATGTGAAGTGTTTTTTTTTTTTTTTTTCTTTCAGAACCGGGGACTGAACTCAGGCCCTTGCACTTGCCAGGGCAGCACTTACTCTACTGAGCCATCTCCCCATCGCCTCCCTTTTTTAATGTACTTGGTACAGGGTCTTACTACTCAGCTCAGACTTCATAGTGATCTTCCTGTTTTCAACCTCCCCAGTGCTGGGATTATAGGCATGCTCCACCACACCCCAAGTTGGTAGCTGGCTCAGCTCACTTGCGGGGGGGGGGGGGTAGGTGTGGCATGTGGTGCCAGGAATCGAGCCTCAGTCCCTGCTCTTGCCTAAATAGGCACTTAGTCTGCTGAGCTATCCTCACGGGCTGCTGTGAAGTTCTTATCAAAGACTCCAGTGTGAATCAGGGACTCAATAAATGTTAGCTGAATGTGTGTATCCACTGGCATGCCTTCAGTTTCACTAAAGAAGTTATGGTATTATTTTTAGTTTATCTCTGATCCTCACCACCTGGTGCACTAGATTCATATTTATTACACAGACTCTGACTGGCTTTCTTTCAAGTTATTCAACTCTTCTCCCTTTGTTTTTCGATTATGTTTGGTTGACGTTAGTAAAAAATAAAATTCTGTGTTTTGTTTTTTAACAGACTTAAACCGTTACATGTGTGACCAGATTACATGAATGATTGTCATCATTCAACTCATGCAGATCTATAAAATCAATTAACAAATGGACTAAAGTTCAAAAGGTGTTTTTGTCTCAAAAAAAAAGATGGTAGTTTCCTTATACATTTGAAATATAGGGAAATTTAGGACCCTCTTGTAAAGGGCTGAGTTTAGCTCAGTTTTCTCTAGTTCATTGCTTATATGAACTAAACATTTTGGAATACATTTGTATAACACGACCATTGATAGCCTGGGGTTGTCTCTCCCTTTGTTTTGAAGAATAAAATAGCAAACACACAGAGAAGTGTCCCTTTATTGCTGTGGTTGATTTGTGTTCTGAATGAAGAGCCCTGAGAGGTGAAAATACTTCAAAATTCCTTGGAGAAGTTAGCCATTCTTGGAGGAGATGACTGGTCACTCCACCACAAAATGCGGGCAGCTGGACAGCATTCAGTGATTTGTGATCCTTTTATCAGCTATCCAGGCTTATTTGCATAATTGGCTTTCCTTTTATTCCTGGAATAACTAGTGACAAAATTAAAAAATAATAATCATTTCATATTCTCATATCATGTAATTTGGAAAGTCTTAAGGCAACCCACTAGCTTTCAAATGTCACAGTCCTTAAAATAATAATGTACTATGAGTTTGGGTTTTTAAATATATGTAAAGCTTAATGGCACTGCTTTTTCAGTTCTATTATAAATACTCTTCCCTTCAGGAATTCTATTAGCATGTGTTATTCAAATGCTATTTTTATTTACCTTCAGCTGTTGACAAAGAACATAAGAGAGAAAATTTTTATAAGTATAAAATTTCATTTAAATTGTTGTACAAAGACCAGAGATATAGTTCAGTGGCACACTACCTGCCTGGGAAGGGCAAGATCCTGAGTTCAAGTTCCAGTACACCAGCCCCAGCATTTCCTTTTTGAAAAGGTAACAATATTACAGCTGAAAAAAAAAATCATTACATGGCCAAACTATAATGGTTAAGTGGCCTCATTCCGTGATGAGATGGTAAAAACAAGCATTTGAGAACTGACCGTTATTTTCCTTGCTTACTTCAGGCTTATGCACAACACACATTTGATGAGCAGTCAGATATGATTGTGTCTCTGTTCTGTCCTTGGAAATAGCCAGATTTTCTTCAAAAGCTGGAAGGAACTCAGTGTGTCCTGGGGTCTGCCCCTCACTTTTCACCACTTTGCATTTCATCGTGTGGTGATGATTTTTTTTTCCCTAAATTGTATGAAGATTGAGCAGAGCTGAGTGATGACATAAGGAACTGATGACAATGTGTAGTGCCAGGGAGGACTCTGTAGACATTTAGAAAGAATCTAGAGAGAACCATGGCTATGAAATTTGAGGGTGAACTGCATAATCTATGGCCACTTAGGAAAAAAATTGATATTGTTGTTTTATATAGGAATTTTAAAAAGCTAACCGTGATTTCAGTGATAGATAAAATCTTGTGACTTTTTCACTCCTTGCAAGGGGTTTTGTTTGAGGTAATGAAGGTGGTGTTATTCTTGAAGAAAGGGTACAGCCTTCAGAATTTAAATAGACCAGAGTTCAGACTATACTTAGTCTATTCTGATTGAATGACTATGAAAAAATTAATTGTGCCCTTTGAGGATTCCTGTAAACACTAAATGAGAAAAATATGTGAAGATTTTAGCAATTCGAATAGTTTTAGGTTCAGCAAATTATATGTTAGAATTTATTTCTAACAATTCAATAATGGAAGAATGGTACGTATGTGTATGAAAATGCCACAATAAAAGCCAGTATCCTGTATAATTATATACACTATAGAAATGCTTTGGAAAAACAGAATGATACTTCTAAAAACAGGCCTAAAGATCAGAGGAACAGATTACACGATGTAAACAAGATTCTCAACAGACTCAGACACCTTATCTTTGACAAAAGAACCAAATACTTTACTGAAATAAAGATAGACTCTTTAATAAACAGTGTTGGTAAAACAGCACAGTTTATGATACCTGAATCTTAGAAACAGCAGAAATGTACATCGATCATTGAATGGATAAAATATGCAGGATGTATTGTTTAATACAAAGGGGTACTACTCAGCCTTAAAGAAGGATAAACTTCAAACATTTTGAGGTAAATGGATGCATCCTGAGACCATGTTCTTAAGTACAATACATGAAACAATGTTTAATATTACATTGATTCTCTGGTGTGAGAAAATGAAAGTGTTAATAAGGACCAAAATGTATAATAGATGCTATGAAACGGGAAGAAATTGTTCAAAAAGAAAGGGGAACTGTAGAGTCGGGAAGACAAAAAAGAGGTGAAATCAAAAAAATGAGAGAAGGATAAAATGGAAACATGGCTGTGTAAGTGTGGGAAAGAAGGGTTGAAGGGAGGGGAAGGTGACAGGGGAAAAGAGGAATCAAGCTTTATCATGTGCAAATTCCCTATGGTGAGTGTGATCATTATGTGTATCTAACTGCTACCAATAAACTTGATTAAAAAAAAAAAAAAAAAAACAAGAAGAGAGGAAAGCTTGAACTGGGAAAGCCTAATCAGTGAAGTGAATGATTCTCAGAAATGTTTGACCACCCTTTATCAAAGAGTTTAGTTTTCTCTTGGAAGAAATCTGAACTTTTGTTGGAAGAAGATATTTAAATGTTTTAGCATTTAATTTCATATTCGATTTCATAGTAGATTTTAGTTGAGTGGTTCATAGAGATTTGCGTCTGGAATGAATTTGGCATAATTCCTATGATGAAAACTTTCAATACTACCTAAAGTATTCTTAGTATTCTCCTCTCATGGTACAGGGGTCATCACGTGGGAATCACCGAGTGGTGAAAATAGCACTTGGAGGAGACAGGAATCTGTGTCTTCTGTTGGCTCTGATAAGGGACAGATTTCTCAACTTGAGGAAAGCTCTTTCCTTGAACAGTCATTAATTTGTAATTTTTCAAGGACAGATAAGTAAATTACATGACTTCCAGTGCCTTTTCCATTTTTTTATATTCTATGGTTCTTCGATGTATCCTTACTAGAAAGGAACTTCACAAAGTAAAGCTCCTAGAACCCCCTAAGTGGTATCCCTTGCCTCTAAGGACAGCACAGAGAAGACATAATTGGTCTATAATTGACTAAATGCTTAGGCCTCCTTTTTGATTAAAATGTTAAAATCTTAAAGGCCTGTTGATGGTATTAAGAAGTGAAGACTGTAGGAAGGAAAGAAGTTAAAAATGAAGCCGTCAAATTGGGATGAGTGTCCTTGTAAAAGATCCGTAGAGAGCCCTGCCCTTTCTTTCCACCACATATGGTCATAATGAGAAGATGGTTTGCAGCGAGTTTCAATAGTTTTCATCAAAACTGTGTGTGTACTCCAATCTTGGATTTCCAACCCCAACAACTGTGTGTAAGAAATAGAGTCCAATTGTTTATAAGCCACTCAATCTGTAGTGCCTTGGACTCTTGGTGATCCTCCTCCTCAGCCTCCCAAATGCTAGGATTACAGGTGTGAGTCTCCATGCCTGGATTGAAGCACTTTTTATAGCATTAGCTAAAGCATTGCCCTCCTTTCCAAAAAATTACCTCAGAGTTTATCAAGATTAAAATTTTGATGGAGAGCTAAAATATCCCAGGGACTGAAAAATGAAGCAGAGGTAGGAAAGAAATTAAAACAAGGCTGAGGAAGAAAGGGTGAAGAAAGAAGGATCAATCAAGAATAAAAAAAAAGATTAAATGGAGGGGAGGAGGAAAAGAAATGAAGGGAAGAAGGAAAGCAAGAGAAAAGGCCTTGTATCTTAGTAGTTTTCTCCTCTCAAGCATTATTTTTCTTTGATAATATAAGTTTGCAACAAATTTTAGGGCTAGGGGCATTCTTCTCTTTCACTTTTCCACTACTAAGCCAATGACTTCGACCTTGGTGTCTCTTGCAAATGTTCAATGATTAGCCTCGAATCAAGTGAATTGCTACAAGACTTAGGAATAGGCCATCCACACAGGTTCATTTTGTCAGGACGATTTTTTCTCCTTTTTCTCTGGGAGTGGACAAATATCATGGAAGTGGGAATGAACTGACAACATAATTGATTTACATCCCTAGACTAGAGGAATAAAATACAATTAAAGATGGTGAGCATAGTTGTAAAAGGCCTGGAAAGACGAGGCTGAAGTCCGGGAGTAGAGCCTGTGTGGAGGTAGGGAGCAAGCTTGCCTGCGGGATCATACAGAGGTGTGCGGGGACCCAGGACACCACTGAGCCCCCTTTGTCCTCTCAGTCAGTGCAGACAACTGGGGTACTGCAGACAGCAGTCTCAAAAGTATGTATTGAGTTCCTGTCTTACAAGCTAACTCGACCCATAGGCTTGTAAGGACAGCATTATGCCTGAACACAAAACTTTCTCAAGAGAGATAAAAGTTATGCAATATTGCCTGAATTCATCTGCACATATTACAAGATAGAAATTGGGCTCTCGTCTGTAACACAATGAAGCAATGATACAATATGAGGAAATTCCAAGCTGCCAAAAAAATACATGCAAAGCTTCCTGGTTGTTGGGCTGGAGGGCTTATGCACATTCTCCCTTCCCCTTGTCTTCTTCCTACCCCACCTAGACAGACAGAAAACAATACAACAAGACAGAAAAATTGTAGGCAGAGGGAGAATCTGATCAAAAGGGGCTTAAAATGTCCCTAAAAGGAGGCAGCCTCAGTAGAAGAGGTCACAAGAGTGCAATGATGGTGGGATATTTGGATAGATAGAGTTCTGCAGGGGAGTGGAAGAAGCTTCTATACCACACAGGGGCCAGCAAGGTTCTATGACAGATGGTTCAGGTACAATAAATGTGTTCAAAGAAAGTCACTGAATGGAGGCTAAGTAGGGGTTTTAAATCTGATGGGTCTGTTTCATGGTGGATCAGCAAGATGTATCAGGGCTCCCAGGAAATATTACCTGTACTGAAAGAATAAAACAGGAGTTCCCTAAGCCATGTACATCTAGGAAGTGCAGGTAACACAGTGACACTCAAGAATCTCTTACCAGAGATCAATAAGAACTATGATACAAAGACGCAAGCACCCAAAAGCTACTGTTGTCCAGGTGTTTGTCATTCTTCCAGATTGTATTCCAGGGAGGAACAGTACTGCGAGGAAGCCCTTGAAAATGAACTCTTGTAAGGGATGAACTTTGAATCCAAAGAGAATGAACTAAAAGGAAAGAAGCCATTAATCCTAGAAGAGAGATACCTTGAATTGCCAAAGTATTTTCTTCCCATAACTTCCAGACACCTGGGAAGGAAAAATTTCTAATTGAGGTAACTATAAGTTGTGTTTGTGTGTGTATATATCCTATTTTTAGATGTCTAAGCACATTGTGTAGAATTTTGACCACATTATATATGAGTGACTTACATCTAACAGCATGCTTATCGCATAATAAATGCTGGAAATATATTTGTTGAACAAATGAATACAAATTAGTATACATATATACTAAACTTAAGACACTTAAACTCAAGTTAGTAACACTATGTACCACCTCCATAAACAGAGATAATTCAAGTACTTGCATGTTTCTGGGTATGAGAAATATATTTTAAATGAAAACAAGAAGCCAAAAATATTTTTCAACTAACCGAAAACTTTTACAAAGGCCAAGTAAAAAATTTAGTGTGAAAGAGAGAAAATGATTATCTAGAAAGTCAAACCTCAAAACTTTTTCATTCCTCAATTCTCCAACTGTTTGGGAAAGACTATTTTTTTTTTGTATTTTATGTTTATATTTTTAATTCTATTCTGCTATTGAAAACTGGCATGCCTTCAGAAAATTCTGAGTTTCTGCATTGATTATAAACAATGAAATTAAAAGCTTTATGTGAAAACAAGGGACAAAAATGGAACTATGGCTTGAATGCTATTTGTCTCCATCGGTCCATGTGCTGGGAATTTGGTCCCAGGGAGACAATGGAGCCTTTAACAGGTAGGGGTGGGGAGGTCCTCAGGTCAGTGGAGTGCTCTCTCAGATGGGAGGATGGGTCTTGCAAAATGCATTCTTTCTTTCTTGCTTGCTTGCTTTCTTTCTTCCTTCCTTCTTTCCTTCCTTCCTTCCATCTTTCCTTTCTTCAAGCCTATGCACTTGCCAGGGAAGCACTTATTCCACTGAGCCATTTCCCTGGCCCCTCAAAATGCATTCTTGATTTTTTCTTTTTCTTTTTCTTATTTTTTTTTTTCCCTTGGAGGAACCAGGGATTGAACTCAGGCCCTTGTGCTTGCCAGGGAAGTGCTTATTCCGCTGAGCCAATTCCTGAACCCCTCAAAATGCATTCTTATAAGCAAGTTGTTATCAAATCCCAAGACTGATAACAAGAGTCTCTCCAGCTTCTTGTTGGGGACTCCGATCTCTCCCCTGGGAGGATCCTCAGTTCATCAGAACTGAGTCAAGTCCAACACCAAGCCCTTGACCTCCAAAAGTGTGAGTTATGTTAGTGTTTTTTTTTAAAGATAGGTATACAGCTACATTCTCTTAATTCAATGAATAGAAGCATCTGCTCTAACAGTGTTTATAAGTAGAATATCATGCATGCACCTTGCACAACAAATAACCACTATGAAAACAATATGCAATGTATTAATTATTGAATCTGTTCTACTAATTTGATTTGAAACTGTCTCATTGCTATTTGTTCTTTAATAAAATTATGAAACAAAATAAAGTAGTCTTCCTTGGGTATTTTGTTATAGCTTTGAAACATGAGCTAATGCAAGTTTAGGAATATGAAGGAAGCAACAAGTTTCATAATTAACACACTAATTACAGTGAAATTTTTCCTCCAATTTCTTTACAAAGAAGAATGAGGCTCATAAAATAACAAGTTAGGCTTTTAAAGACTTAAACAAAGTTTAAATGGAATTCATCTGTACCATAAAATATCCAATAGGAAATTTAATATTGCAAACAAATTTTCATACACACATGCATGCATGTAAGTACCAAGAGTCAGTGTTCCTGAAAACAAAGACATTTAAATAAACTAAAGCAAATTACATCTCTCATAATGGGTTTACATCTTACTTACAAGAACAAAGCTAAGTTAAAATTTCAAAAAACCCCACAAATAGTGCATTGATCTTTAACTGATTATATGTTTAATGTGTCTTTTTTTTTCAAAATGTCAAGTTTTCTCAGGTACCACATACAATGTGAGCTTCAAAAAACTACGATGCCATATTGATAATGCAAAGTAAGGGATTTTTAAGTCACTGCATCTATAAAATTGCCCAATTCTTTCCTTTTCCACAAGGGCTTAATTTTATTTGACATTATCATTAATCCTCCTGCTCTAGGACTCTATTAAGATTAAATATTATAGTGGGCCTTTTCTGAAAAGAAAACCACTTTTTGTTACACACTTCAAATTTATCAACTCATTTGAAGGGTATTTAGTTTCTTTCCTGTCTAATGTGATTCATCAGATCACAAACTGTTGACATTCTGTGCTGTCAAGTTATTCAAACCAGGCTGTGATGAAGTGGGATTTCCAATGTGCAAGTAGCATTTGACTGCTTGATAGATTTCCTCAACATACTCACAAATGATCAATGTGCTATCCTGCTAGGGAAAAAAATCTTGTCAGTCCTACGTGGTCATATGAGCTAGCAGGAAGGATGGGCTTTTTATAACTTTGTGTTCAAAATTCCTCAGATCTTGCTACATATTCTTGTCAACCACCCAGGATCCCAAAAGCAACTGTGCATTGTGCGAAAGCTGAGCTGCTAGCTTGTGAATAAGTTGCAGCACTAAAAGAAGAAGCATCAGGCCCTCTGTGAAAGAAGTCCAGATGAGACTATACCACTGGAGGTCTGGATCACCTCCATCTCTGAGGCAGTCTGCTCCTGGTGCTCAGGGGGACAAAACCCAAAAACCAAACTCTTCTCCTTCATCCAACTCACGTCTCAGCAGGACTGTGCAGGTAGCTAAGTAGGAGGCAGACTTCCACCCTGGCTCTAGGTCTAGGCCCTTACTTTGCCAATAAGTTGTTCCTATGCAAGTGTGTGAGTGAATGTGTACACGCGTGCGAGCGCGTGTGTGTGTGTATACATGCATGTGCACTTTTGCATCTCTGCAAAGCTCTATTTCTTTATTTTATCAGATTATTTCTTCTGACTTTTGAAAGAATCTGTGTATATTGAAGAGATATATTGAATTAAGTGAGTGAAATTTTCTTTTTACCTCTAAGGTTCTACCATTTTAATTGTTCATCAATCAATAGTATTTTCTAAGCATCTACTCATATCATTCATAAACTAGGCTCATCGTAGGTACTGCCAAGAAATAAAAGGTGTAGTCCCCTCACTCAAAATATCTACAGTCTACTCGGTAGAAGTATTTTTACCAAAACAAGGAAATATGTGATGCAAACCAGTTTCAAAATAATGATGCAGACAGGTTTCAAAAGATCTAAAGTTTATTGTGATTTATATGGAGTTATCAAAAACATTTCAGAAAATTGGCAAGACCTGAGTTTAGCCATAAATTCAGTTATGTGTTTAACCAACAGAGAATCATGTGGAAGAATGTAAGTCAAAAAATAAATTAGTTTAGGAAATTTTGAAATAAAATTGTTTTTATATTCAATCATGTGTAAAGAATTGGAGGGTGACAGAAGGAAGAGGAAATGAATGGGTCCTGTACTTCTTTGGCTTCCTTTTGTTCTTTCTTACCTTACTTCATAGCTTTTCCTGTCAGTGGACTTTGTCTAAATTTGACTCTCAAAAGCACTGGCAGAAGAATAAAAGGTAGGAAAAAAAAACCCAAGTTGGCTTTCTTTCTACTTCCTTGTCCTTGTCCAGCAAGAGCTTTACCTGGTCTATGGTTCTGTCTTTGACCAAATAGATGTATCCCAAGTTCTGCTTTCTCACGAATGACTCTAATCCTTAGGCTACAGTATCCCCACTTCTTTGGTTTGTCCTAACTCAAATCCTGCCTAAGGTATACGGAAACTGCTCATTAATTTCTGAGGGTCTCAGAGACTAATGTTCCATATATAAAAAGAATGGTTGAAAACTATGGTGAATGTTTCAACAAAACATTTGTTACAGTAAAAAACAAATTACCATTAATCCTTCTCAATATACAATATTCTCCCCCATTGCCAATACACTTACTCCATTATTGACACTTTTTGAAACAGTTCTGGAAGTTCCCTTTTATGCCTTTATTGGGTGTAATGGAAATATGGTGCATGTTATGGCTCAGAGTCATCCAGCAGGAAGCCAAGTTCATAAAAGCATTGCACAGCATCCCCACCCACTTTATTCCCAGGTCTGCAACCACATGACTTCTGTCTCTGCTGCCAAATCATTGAATGTGCAAGGGAAAAGTTTTTCATAAATCAAGGACATCAAGACAGTCATAATAGCATAGTGAAAGATAGTTATGAAAAAAGGCTTCCTAGAGCTTCTTCAGAAAGTTGAAAGGAACATTGAATGAGAACTCAGAAGACCAGGGAGGGTGGACTCTGGTAGCTCTGGCTGGTGTTATCTGCCATTGATCTTTGAGACCTTAACAGAGAAACCTCCATCCATCAGAGCAGTATAGCAGGGTCCCAGGAATCACTGAGCTTCAGAGATGTGTTTTGGACTTCACCTCAGAGGAGTGCCAGCAGCTAGACTTTGCTCAGAAGAACATCTACACGGATGTCATGCTTGAGAACTATAGCCATCTGGCACTGTGGGGTATCTAGTCACCCAGTCACATGGGATCTTCAGCTTGTGACAAGAAGAGGCCTGAGGGACAGACAACAGAACCCAGATGAGAAGCTGTCCAGGGAAGTACACACCAGCTGTTGCCCCTCATCATGGTGCCCTGTCTTGGAGCTAGCTGACTGTGGACTGAAGCCTGCATGAACTGTGCAGCTGTGAGCTAATTAAACCCTTTTTTCCTTAATTTTGTACATCTGGTATTTTGCCTCAGCAATGAAAGAAAAGTAACCCACACATAATTTGGAGGTTACCTGCTGGGAGGGACATCGGCTGTTGGACTCGATATCATGTGTGTTATGTCTTGGCAAAAAGTTTGTCTGTATTTTGCTCACATCCAGAGACTTTGCCTGAGACTAAGACTGAGTGCTGTAGACTAATTAAACTGGCAAAAAAAAATATTTTCAAGGCAATCAAATGTTGAGGTGATGGCATAGCTGTTTATGTTGAGAATCAAGATCAAAGAGCTCAGCAAGATGACTTTACATGTTGTGAAGACAGTCAACCAGATAGCTCAGTGGACTAAAGCACCTGCTTAGGCAGACACAGGGACCAGGCTTCCATCCATGCCAGCCCCACCCTCAGGTTGTGCTGAGACTTCAAATGAGACTGGGTGTGGTGGTGTCCATTTATAACCACAGTGTTTGGGAGGCTGAAAACAGGAGGATCACTATGAGTCCAATCTATGTAGTGAGACACTGTGGACTCGGTACTAAATAAATTCTTTAAAAAATGTATGTGGCCAGAAGTGAAGCTCTAATAAAGCTGTGGACTGAAAAAATGGAGCAGAAGACATCTTGACTGCTGATAAGGGACCAAAGAATAGGAAGGATGGCCTAAGGGCATCATGAGAAGTAGGAAGTCTCTACTGTTTTCAGTCTTAAAACTGCAAAAGAGAAAGCCATTGCTTTGAGAAGGAGACCCAGAGCACCATGGTCTAGATGGCAGCAGCTATACCATGTTTCAGAATGGTCGTGACGGCTGCACCAGGTCTGAGAATGATGATATAGAGAATTTGTCACTTGGAATCACATTCACAGTACTTAGAAATCCTGGCACTCAACCCTTGTAGCCAAGTGAGAAGAAAGCCTGGACATTGCTCCAACTAGCGGCAGACTGAAGGCCTGGTAGCCCAGGTAGTGTGCTCCCAAGAAGACAATATGTGAAGCCAAAGGTGCAGTAGAGACCCCAGAAGTTTGAAGAAACCAGGCACATGGACTCTCTGAGGAAAACTGCAAGAAAAGAGCAGAGCATGCCTGAGAGAGGCCATGAGAACTATAGCCACAAGAAGTGACATAGCTCACAATCTGCTACAGATTGCCTTGGATGTTGCATGTGGAACTACAGGACTTAATGTTTGTTCTGCTAGGTTTTGGATTGCTTTGATCCCCTTCTTTTTTATCCCTGCTTGTAACTTTTGGAGTGGAAATGTCTATCTTGTGCCACTGAACGTTGGAAATGCTTAACATTCTTTTGAACAGGGGCTTACAGCTAAGAATTTGCCTTAAATCTCAGAGGAGAGTTGGGAATGGGACTCCTCAACAGTGTTGAAAGTTAGGGTTTTGGCAACTCTTGGAGATGGACTAAAAGCCTTTTGCATAAAGGGATATGCATGAGTTTTGGTGGGTGACACCTGCAGAACGCTATGGCTTGTGTCTGTACGTTCCCCAGAGCCTCGTACAGTCACGGGGGATTCTTTCTGGAGTCAGCTAAATACAAATTTTGTGACTGACTTATTGTTGAGTGTCGAGATTATGGATGTGAGTGCTACACCCACTCTAGGGACAATACAAGGGACAGAAAGAGCTTCTCTTTCCCCCTCTTTTGCTCTAATGCTTTTGCTGTCTTCTGCTGTGTTGAGATTTTGCCCCTCACAGTGCTGCCCTGCCTTGGATCCAACTGCTCGTGACTGAAGCTTCATAAACTGTGAGTTAAATAAACCTTCCCTTCCTAAAAAAAAAAAAAAAAAAAAAAAAAAAGAATCGAATGAATGTGTTCAAAGTGTGGGAGTAGTCATTTGAGAGGAATTAATAGCAATGTGTTTCACTGTAATAATTTTTTTAATTGAGCACACACCATATTTTATCATACTTCATAGCTTTTTAGCATCCCTAATGATGCCAACCCATTTTGTTAAATTTCAAATATTAGCTGTATTTGGGGATATATTATTGGGTAACAGAGAATTTTATGAGGAAGAATCAATAAAGCTTACTATTGATTATATGCAGGAGCTGAAGATGAGAACTAATAAAAGATGACTCTGATATCTTTGTAACCAATCATGGCCAATAGTGGAAAATCAGTGCAGAAGAAAGAGCACTGAGGCAGAAAGAAAGGGGCTGTAGGCTTTTCACCGAGAAGCCGCTCCGAGAGTTCAGCACATTCAGGCCTCATCTACTCAAGGGTCATCAGGCACATCTTTGAAATGCGGTGTTATTTTCTGGTTTAAATAGTGTGGTGAATATGTGGATTCTCAAGATTAGTCTAAAAAAAAGAAAAAACAAAAACAAAAGAATGAGGATGAGGATAAAATGCACAGGACATAAAGGAGAATGAAAAAATTCTTGACAATACTGAAAATAGTAACTTGCGGTTGTCACATCACGTCCGGCCAGCCAGATCTGCTGGCCCACTGATTCACTTACTAGAGCATAATTGGAAAAGAGCCACACTCATTTGTGTATTCACAGTGTATTTACAGCTGCATTCTGGGCTGTAATAATAGAGTTGACTTGTGAATGTGCTATCTCAGAGGGCATTTGTCCTCTGTCTTTTGTAGAAGAAATTATCCAAGTCCTGCTCCGGTGTAGCATGTAGCACCCACCTTCTCCTTCTGATGAACTTCCGGTTTTTAATAGTAGAGTTATATTATTCACATATGCCTCATAACACCCTCTTCATTGATATATTGTATAACACCAATCATAGTTTGTCCCTATGATTATCTGTATCATCACAATTTCTCCCTTAAATTAGATGGAAATCTACCCTGATGACCCTTTTGTGTCTCACACCAGGCACTAGGGCAATGTTTTTGCAGCAATTAAGGCCTACTAGAATGTTCAAAACTCCTTGCCAGCTCACCACTTAGAGAAAAATTCTAATATTTATTCATAGTTCTGAGACCCCTGGCTACATCTGTGACCCTACTCTGCATGACTTCCTGCTTTAGCCACTCAAGCCTAATTAAGATTCTTTCAACAAGCCATATTTTTTCATCTCTCAGGACTTTTGAATTATTGTTTGCTGCTTAAAAAGCACTTCATCCAGATCTTCAAAACCAGCAATGTCCTGAAAGTCAGATTTCAGCACAGAGGTCACTTTCTCAGAAAAGTCTTCCCTGATAATCCTAGGTTAGCTGTGCTCAGTGACTATCCAGTGTTTTATCATTACCCTCCCCACTCACTCTGAATCGATTCATCTTACTGTATTCTTGCCATAGCACTCACTGCCATCTGAAATTACCTATGTATTGTCTGTTTCTCACTTCGCTACCCAAACTTCACCAAAGCCAAGACTTTCTCTCTTGCATTCATTGTCCCATTCCTAATGGCTGGAAAAGTTTCTGGTTCTTATATTGTATTTATGCATTAGTTGCATAAATAAATTAACCAATTGGGTAAATATTTATTTATTTATTTATTTGTATTTTGCCTCAACCAGATTTCCAGGCCAAGGATCATATAATTGTTTTTTACCAGGCACAAGTGTAGTACCCAAAGTTCAACTGATGTATTTAATAAATATCTGTTGAAGAAATAATTAATGCTCTTAAGGAAGTTATTCAGTGAATATTTAAAGACAATGAAAATGCACCCAGTAATAAGTAATGGTGTTTTATCTTTAAAAAAAAATACAAAGTACAATAGAATTAGTTTAAACACTAAGATTTTTTTTTTGACATGAGAGATAATGGTAATAATGGTAGTAATTCCTACACTTTTTGAATGATTTAAGGTAATAGTTATTGTTGCAGTTTAGCTTATGGAATGATTATGGTTTGTTTATTTGTTTGTTTGTTTGTCAGTATTGGGGATCAAATTCTGGACCTTGAAATCACCAGACAGGCATTTATGCCACTGAGCTATCTCCCCATCCCTGGGCTGAGTACTTTTACTTTCAACATACAAGCATCTGTTAGATGTCTCCTGCTTGTTTGCCCTGATTGCATACTTACCAATAGGGAAAAGCCATAAACCTATGATCTGCAAAATAATTTTAATAAAATGTATTTAGTACTACAGGATCTGCAGGGTTTCACTATGTAGATCAGACTCATAGTGATTCTCCTGTTTTGAGCCTCCCAAACTCTGGGATTATAGGTGTGTGCCACCATGCCCAGACTTAACTACCGCCCCAGCACACCCTGGGGGCAGGGTTGGCACTGCCAGGGATCAAACCCTGCCTCTGCGCTCTGCCTAAGCAGGTGCTTTAGTCCACTGAGCTATCTGGCCAGCCCTAAAAGTCATATATTTTGGACTTAATCAAAGACTAGATGCCTGATAGTATTACAATGGAACAGACTTTTTAAAATAAAAGTTAATTTTTCTTCAAGATTCTTTTGATGACAGTAATCATGATTTATTTTATTAGTTCAGATTTGACTCAAGATGAATGAAAAGAGAGACACACATGAATATCATAATCTTTTCCTTTCTAAGATACCTTATACCTTGAAGAAAGGAAAATCAGTCTACAAGTGCAAATTCATTCAAATCAGCTATCCAAGCTCCAAGGTGCTTTAAGTGTGGATGCTGTACTTGAAGCTCTGTCTGAGCTGTTAAAACAAATCACTAATGAAGAAAGAAATGGCTCCTAGTTCCATAAGACACAGAACCTTGAAGAGAAACTACCTTACATCTGCCCATGCAGACCTGTCCGGATCTGACGCAGTCTGACGCGGTTACGTGCCACCGCTTCAAGTCAGGGAGTGCGTAAATGTGTCATGTGGGGAGCAGTTTACAGGCCTGGCAGGGCACAGTCGCTCTGTGGGTCCCAGAACTCCAGCGTCTGCTCCTTTGCTCTGAAGTTTGAGAAAATGGAATGTGTTAGTAGGCTGTGGTTGATGAATTCCTGGGACTTTAAAAGAGACTGGTGCACAAAGCAGAGTGCCAATTTAGCAATTTACACTAAGAAATGCTACTGCGTGTGGTCTGGAATGTTGATGTCAGCAAGAGAATGCAGCTTCCTAATGGCACAAGAAGTAAATCCTAAGCAAAAGTGTGCTGGGTGCGCAGAGACAGAGCGGAGGGGGAAGCTGGATGACCTTAATAACTAATGTCATTTGTACCTGATGCCGGGGAGATGGCTAATGGAATAAGCACTTCCCTGGCAAGTGCAAGGGCCTGAGTTCAATCCCCGGTTCTGCCCCCCAAAAAAAGATTGATCCACATTTATACCTGATGCATCCATCTCCAAATAGAGGCTGACCTTGTCAATAGGCAGGACACTTTGAGTAGCCACCTAGAGCTAGAAATACAGTGACAATTCCTTCTTCTTTTTGTTCCTTGCTAAACAACCCCCCTTTTTTCTAGTACATTAATGTTGTTCAATAGAAAATACCTGTCTTGGGGCTGGCCAAGTGTCTCAGCAGATTAAAGCACCTGCAAGCAGGCTCAGGGGCCAGGGATTCAATCCCTGGACATTCCATGCCAGCCCTATCCCTGGGGCACATTGAGATGGCAACTGAGATTGGGTGTGATGGTACATGCCTGTAATCTCAGCTCTTGGAAGACTGTAAACAGGCAGATCACTATGAGTCCAATCTAGTACTGAGACCCTGAACACCGTGTAGACCCTTCCCTAAAATACAAAAAAAAGAGAAAGAAACAAAGAAAGAAAATACCTGTCTTCATATTCAATGTCTCAGTACAAATAGTAATTAACTAATACTTACTGGGTGATAATAAGGACTAGACATATGGTACCAACGCTGAAGTCATACTCTGTTATAAGTCTTGAATCAAAAAAGACACATTTATTCTAAATTAACTGATATACTCTGGAGCAACTTGAAAATGATGCAAATTTTATTGGCTTTTGTTCAATATTTCTGCAAGAAGTAAGACAGAAATACACAAAACTTTTTAAGATGGAATGGACCACTCAGAAGAGCTCAAAATATATCACACAACATATCCAAGTACTTTAAGCACACACCAGCTTCCTTGGTTCCTAGAGTACGCTTTGAGTCATCCATTGGCATTTCTTAAATCAATCTTGCATGCCTATATCTGGTCATCAGAGCAAGAAACTTGATGATAACTTTTCTCTCATTACTGGGACGAATACCTGACACTCAAAATGAGGGTGAGAATGGTTTAGTTAGCTCACAGTTACTGGAGGTTTCAAGACACTGGAGGAGAGGCTGGGGCGCTGCTGTTTCCAGGATGACCCTCTCCACATCTCTGAGAAAGTACAGCTAGACAGTTTGACAGTTCACTCCTCTCTGGCCCCGCCCCTCGGCCCCCACCCTGGTCCTCCTGCCCCGCCCCCAAGCCGCTGGCTCCTCCAGTCACATCTGCCACATAATTTACACGAGGCTTCGGGGGGACAACGAGACACAAACCATAACAATAACAGAGTGCATTTTAAAATATTTTAGCCAATCTTAGATAATCCTGCATCCATCACTTCACAATAACACAGAGGCTGCAGCCACGTAGTATTCGGTTCTGCAAGTAGTGCACAGGCCTTTTTTACAGTCATACTTACATATTTCCCAGCCATTCAACACGTTTAAGACAGTTCTGCAACTTTCATTAGAGTCCTATTCCTTTTTTGCAGTGTGTACCATTGATATTTTCACGTTGTCCCTTTCACTTCAACTTTTGCTAAAAAGTTTGTGGGTTTTATTATGTGATTTTTTTATAACCTGATGATTTTAAGAAATGCCTATGTTATGTTAGTAGAGATAACAATGTTATCTCATTCAATTCTTATGAAAACACCTGTTTTTCATGTCATGAAATTTAGATTCAAAGAGCTCAAGTAATTTACCCAAGAACAAACATCTGGAAGTGGTTAAGCAAACATTCACACAACCTGCTGGAACAAACTGAAAACCTGGGCTCCTGATTTATGCAGGAGCAGCATACTTCCCCCATGAGCTAACAAGAGCTGTCACATACTCAGAGGCGTTGTGGCGTGGGGTTTCCAAATATGCCCCGTGGAGCTGTGCTGCCTGGATTAAGAGCATGGCTCTGTCTCTTGTGATCTACGTGACAACAGGCAAGTGACAAAGGTGGACTATTTTTTAAAAATATATTTTAATTATTGCCTGTGAATTTTACAAAATACTGAGTTTCAGTGTGGTGCTCTCATATATGAATATATTTTGATTACACCCTCCCATCACCTCCTCGGCCTTCTCCATTCAGCTGCTCTTATCTAATGATATCTCCCTTCTATTCTCATGTCATCTGTTTTAGATTCTGCATGCTAGGGAGAACAGAAAACTTGTATTTCTTAACCTGGTTTATTTCACTTAATATGCTGGTCTCCAATTCCACCCATTTCCTGGATATAACATAGTTTCATCCTTCCTTGTGGCTGAATAATATTCATATTTTCATTTGCATTGCCCTAATGGCTAACGATGTTGAATAGTTTTTGTATACACATCGGCCAACCATCTGTTCTTTAATGAAGTGTCTTATTCAACTCATTTGCCAATTTTTTTTTTTGCATGGCTATTTGATTTTAGGATACTAACATTTTAATTTTATATGTATTCTAGATATCTATCAGAAGAATATGTATTAAAGATTTTTCTCCCGCACTGTAAGTTGTCTGTTTGCTTGACAATTGTTTCCCTTGCTGTACAGAAGTTTTATATGAGCTAGCCCCATTTGTGGATTCTGTCTAGTGTTTCTTACACTATTAGACTCTTGTGTAGAAAGTTATTGTCTGTGCCTATAGCTTCAAGTGTTTTCTCTATGTTTTCTTCTGGTAGCTTAAAATTTTCCATTCTCCTACTTAGGTTTTTGATCCATTTTGAATTGATCTTTGGGTAAGAGATAAGGATCTATTTTCGGTCATCTGCACATGGAAATCCAATTCCCCTAGCACTCTTTGTTAGAGGTGTCTTTTTTCCAATATATGTTTGTGGCCCCTTTGTTGAGAATCAGATGGCTGCGGTAGCATTTATTGTTTTCTACTTTCTCTATGCCATTCTTCTTTGTATCTTTTTTTGTGTCAGTGCCATGCTTTTCACATGACTGTGGCTTGGTAGTATAATTAGAAATTTGGTGTTGTGATACCTCCAGCCTCTTTTTTGCTCAGCATTGTTTTGTCTATTCCCAGTCTTTCGTGTTTTCACATGAATTTTAGGATTTGTTTTTCCTCATTCTGTGAAGAATGCCTTTGGAATTTTAATGGAGATTATATTCCTCACCCCTTGAATCTGGAATGATCTGGCAACATACTCTAATGAACAACGTAAGGCTGAAGTGACATTCTACTAGTCCTAAGGTTAGACTAAGGTGAGACCTTAGGAATGCTTCAGTACTTCATTTATCCTCAGGACAGCTGCCAATGCCATAGGAACAAGCCAGACTACCCAGCTCAGAGTGAAGGAAGTTGTGGCCCAGTTGCTCTAATGCCCCATACTAGGAATCAGTGGCGAGAAATATGAGAAGGCCATCACAGACTTTCCTGCCTTCAGGGCCCAGGAACCCCCTGCCTGTCATGAGTAAGGCCAGCTGTGGTCTGTGCAGCCAGGATCAGATAACCAGGATTTTTATGGGACTACACTTGAGGAATAGATGTCACAGGGAAAAAATCTGTCCAATGTATATAGATTGGAAAATAATAGAACAGTGAGGATTGAGTTAAGCATGAGATATTTTTTAAAATGGGTGTCAAGCTCTGTTATGTTGATTTATTACTATTAAGCAAAAATAGAGGCCTGATAAGCAATAAATTTATAATTATTGTCATGACTCACAGTCTAGGCTCAGTTGGGTATTTCATGCTGGGGACTTTGCATACTATTGCAGGCAGGCAGTGGTTATGGCTGGCATCATTCTGATTGTGTCTTTGCTTGTATGGTATTTAAGCTAGTATAATCAGAAATTGTAGGGTGAAAGCTCTAGACCTCAGAGATCTCTCTCTCTCTCTCTCTTTCTCTCTCTCTCTCTCTCTCTCTCTCTCTCTCTCTCTCTCTCTTTCTTTCTGTGTCTATGTTTCACATATATCCACAACAGTTATACTTCTTACTCAATAGTTGAAGAATCCCAGAGAAGGTGTCCCAAGAGAAATGGGCAAAAGCTCAAAAGCTTCATGACATTTTCAATCTTGGACTCAGAAGCTATGTGGTGTTATTTTTCCATATTCTGTTCCTTGAAACTCTCATAAAGTCAAGGAGAATAGATATATATTCTTTGTCTTGAAGGGAGATATGTGGAATAATTTTCAAATGTGTTTTAAAGCCACAAAATTTCTTTATTTGCATCCATCATTACATTATTCTCACAGTAAAACTAACAAGGTCACTAACAGTTTTCAGCATGAAAATCTGTTGCCTCAGGGAGATTAGTTCTTTGCTGAAGGTCACAGAACTGGGGATTCTCAGAGCTTTCATCGTACCCAGGATTCTCTAAGCCAAATGCCTGTATTTTTCAGCTGTTAAGTGTTACTACTACTCTCACTCATCAAGCAGGTTCATTCTGTCATGTTAGAGGACATAATAATCTCTGATATACACACTGACATTCCCTTGTGTAGCAGTTTATATAGTCAAGTAAATATAAGTGATCAGTCAGACCTATTGTTCTGAATGTTCACCAAAATTACATGCTTATGTTGCATTGTTATTAAAAATTACTAATTGCTTAGAAAAATGAAGAAGAGTATAAAGCATCAAATTTGATAATTCTCCCTCTCTTATAACACAAAGGTTCACACAACGTTTACCTGCACAGTCTAACTCTTTTTTAATTTTCTCAACCAGGTTTATAACCTAAGTGTAGCAAAATGTAGAGAATGATTAATGAAGGCCTAAAAATTGTAGAACTGTTGGTTTATTCCACATATGGAGGCATCAAAAAGGAGTGAAGGAGTGAAAAACTTAGAAGTAAAGAGGAAGTAAAAGTGTTGTTTTAAGTATTAACATTTTCAGAAAAAATGGTGGAGTGTATGTCTTTAAAGTAGGAGAACAAAATATCTTCATGTCTTTGGTATATACAAAGTTTTCATACATCAAACACAAAAGGACTTAACAAGAAGAATTGTAAATAGGACATAAAAATTAAGTGCTTCTGATAATCAAACAACACAAAACTGATAGACTATATTGACTAATACCTACAGGTGACTTATACCTAGAAAATGCAAAAATTACTACGGTTCAATAAGCAAAGGGGGCAGACACTATAGGAAACCAAGCAAAGACTTGAAACAAAAGGATATTTAATTGTCCAATAAAAGTTGACAATACTCAACTTCATTATCATCAAGGATGTGCAAATTCAAACCATAATGGACATTATTACATCCTTACCAGAATGACTAAAATAGAAAAAGATGAGAAAAATTGGCAAAAATGTGGAGCAATTGAAATTGTCATGTGCTAATCACTATTAGGATTATGAACTGGTCCAACCGTCTTTGAAAAACTGATAGTAAAACAGTTCTGCTAAACCTACTATAAATCTATTGAGCTGAACAGACATAGACCTCATGACAAAGGCAACTTCACTTTTAGATAAGTAAATTGAACTGATATATTTATATATTCACTTAAAGACATGTACAAAGAGACTTTTAGCATCATTACACACAGTAGCCAAAAGCAACACAGATGGACTACCAGCACTCCACAGTAAAATGGATAGCTAAATGCAGCATATCATGTAATGATAGACTATATACTGTTTAGCAGGAATAAAGAGAAGGAATAAAGTATTGCTATAGACGACAACAAGGATAAATCCCAGAAACAGTAAGTTCAGTAAAAGAAGCCAATCACAAAAGAATAAAAGTGGCTTTTAAAATATGTGTATGGAAAAGCAATCAAGAGTATTAAACATGAGGAAAACACTTTCCTTTGAGAGAGGCATTGTGATGCAGAGAGAACAGAGAGAAGCCTGTCCTAGACTGCCTTTCATTTTCATGTTTCGGTCTAAGTTCTCATCGCATATTGATATCCAATTTGTGAACATTTGTTTGAATACTTTTCTGTATCAAAGTTAAAGTTCAATACTCAAAAATAAAAATGAAGGCAAGCCAGATAGCTCTGCAGACTAAAGCAGCTGCTTAGGCAGATGCAGGGAGCAGGGTTCGATCCCCTGCTTGCTGTACTGGCCCTGTCCCTGAGGGCATGCTGAGACTGTGATTGAAGCTGAGTGTGGTAGCCCACACCTGTAATCCTGGTGCTTGGGAAGCTGAAAACAGAGGATCACTACGAGTCTGATCTGTGTAGTGAGATCCTGTACCAAATACATTAAAAATAAACAAATAAATAAGTAAAAATAACAATGAAAGGATATTAAAGAGTAAAAACCATATGAGGAATAACAGATGCAATTGTCCAACCACTAAAGGGAAATTACACATGAAAATTAAGTCCAGGGGTTAGTTGACACATTGTGTCAACTTGGCTGAATCAGCTCCGCCAGTTCTCCGTGTGGGGGCCTAGCCCTGCAGGCGGGCCTGCCGCCCTGCCCCGCCTTCTTGGAGAAGTCCCAGTCTTCAGAGGAGCTTGATCTTTGCAGCCTCGCCACTTCGGAGGAGCTACAGTCTGCCTCGCGGAGCGCGGTCTTCTCAGTCAGCATTGAAGGAAGAGAGGCTTGATGGACTCCGCAGCTGCTGCTCCTCCTCTGCTCTTCATTGTTTTCTGCCACAAGAACTGCGTTGTTTGCCTTGGAGCCCGCGGAATATGGACCGAACCTTCCAGTAACTGTTATTTGTTTATCATGAAGGAATGTGGCACCTTATCAAAAGCTTTTTCTACATTTATCGAAATGATTGATTTGACCCAGAGCCCAGGCCTGGTGTGAGTGGGACTCCCTGGGGCCCACTGGATCCTCATTTGACTCAAAGTCCAGGCCCAACATGTGAGTGAGATGGCCTGGGGACTGCCAGGTCCTCATCCAACCCAAAGCCCAGGCCTGGCCTGTGAGACCAGCTGGGGCCCCTGGATCCTCGTTCAACCCAGGCCCGGTGTGTGAATAAGACTGCCTGGAGCCTGCTAGACCCTCATTCAGCCCAGAGTACAGGCCTGGCATATAGGCCTGGTATGGAACCCTACAGCAGAACTCCCTGTAAAGAGGCTAGAGGCAAGACCCACCCAGCTGATTCAAGAGCAGAACATCTTATTAGAGTGGCACAGAGGATTCACCTCCAAGGGCTGAAGCAGGAAGAAATAGAGCACAGTAAGCAAATACAAGCCACAACTACCTGGATGAGTTTGACTTGATAGATCTGGACCTGGTGCTAAGATGGAGAGAAGAAAAGATGTTGCAGGTAAGAATACAATTCTGGGCCTGGCACGGCCCGCCCGGAGCACAGCCGCGGGTCGAGGCGGCCCCCGGCTGGGCAGTGAGCTGGTCGCGGCGCTGGCGGGCTTGGCAGAGCTGGCAGCCGCTGCCGTGGGGCACGTGCGGCGGGCGGAGATGGTGCCTAAGAGCTCGGTGCGGAGACCCCCAGCGGCCCGGGAGGAGGAGGAGAAGGAGGACGAGCTCAGCCGGCGCTGCAGCGGCTTCATGGCCCCGCCGGTGACGGACCTGAGCGAGCTGCGGCGGAGGCCAGACGACGTCAAGACCAAGATGGAGCTGCTGATCCTGGAGACCCAGGCCCAGGTGTGCCAGGCACTGGCTCAGGTGGACGGGGGCACTCGCTTCTCTGTGGACCGCTGGGGGAGGAAGGAAGGAGGTCGTGGTATCAGCTGTGTGCTCCAGGATGGACGCGTTTTTGAAAAGGCTGGGGTGAGCGTCTCTGTTGTTCATGGGAATCTTTCTGAAGAAGCAGCTAAACAAATGAGAAGCAGAGGAAAAGCTCTGAAGACTACAGATGGTAATTTGCCACTTTCTGCTATGGGCGTGAGCTCTGTTATCCATCCCAAGAATCCTCATGCTCCCACTATGCATTTCAACTACAGATATTTTGAAGTAGAAGATGCTGATGGTAACAAGCAGTGGTGGTTTGGTGGTGGATGTGACCTCACACCAACCTACTTGAATCAAGAAGATGCTGTCCACTTTCACCAAACTCTAAAGGAGGCTTGTGACCCACACGGTCCAGATCTCTACCCCAACCCATCGTGGTGAGTGGAGGGGCATTGGTGACATCTTTTTCATTGACCTCAACTCTCCATCCAAGGAAGAGGTGTTCCGCTTCATGCAGAGCTGCGCCCAGGCTGTGGTTCCTTCTTATATTCCCCCTGTAAAAAAGCACTGTGAGGACTCCTTCACGCCCCAGGAGAAGCTGTGGCAGCAGCTCAGGTAAGGGCGATATGTAAAATTTAATCTGGTGTATGATCGAGGGACAAAGTTTGGCCTCTTCACTCCAGGATCCAGGATTGAGAGAATCCTGACGTCTTTACCTATGACTGCCAGGTGGGAATACATGCACTCACATTCAGAGAATTCCAAAGAAGCTGAAATTCTGGAAGTTCTGGGCCATCCAAGGGACTGGGTGCATTGACGAGCGCAGGCCAAGTGGCTGGCTGTGTGGGGTGCAGGGGATGCAGGTGTGTGCCCTGCTCCTCGGGCAGACATTGTTGCCACTGTGTGGCTGTTAGTTCTCTGTGCCTTAGAACTCTAGTCTTGTCCTCTGGTAAGATGTTTGGATGCTTTCAGAGATAGGTCGTGGGATGGCAGGTTTTTAAAGTCAATTAATGTAGAAGTCATATTTTAGAATAATTTCATAGGACTAGTTTACAGAATTTGACATTGAGTTTGCAAGTTACAATCATAAGGGAATATAATACGTACTGAGAACCTCATCTCACTTTTTTAAAGTTTTAGTTTTGATCACACAAATCTGTTATTTGTTGTGAGACACGTTTTATTTGCAGCAATAAATTTGCAATTTAATGCAGCAAAGTTGAGACTGGTGATTTTAGAAAGCAATTTGAGGGTAAAATTTTTACTTTTTTATTATGAATGTGATATAATAATTTTTATGATGATATGTTTTTTGGAACCAGTTGTTTGTTTGTTTGTTTTTGGTCTTTTTTGTGACAGGGTCTCACTGTGTAGATCATGCTGCCTACTTTGTAGCCCAGGCTGGTCTCAAATTCCTAAGGATCCTCCTGCCCCAGCCTCCTGAGTGCTGGGATTACAGGTGTGCAACACTATACCCAATAACCTGTTCAAAATTTCTTATCTGTGCATATATTACAATGCAGTGATTACTTACACATTTTAACTGTAAGGTGACACTACTGTCATTTAAAGAAGGAACATGTTATGTTCCTTATATGACATTAATGAAAGGTAAATTATAAATTAAATAAATAAATAAATGGTCATCTAGGACTGGGGATATAGGTCAGGGGCACAGTGTCTACCTGACAAACACAGGGTCCTGAGTTCAATTCCCAGTACCCAGAAAATGCCTTCAGAAAAGGAGCATCTAAATTGTAAGTTTGATTTTTTTTGTGGGATAATTTACTAATGTTGGAATTCTCAGTACCTTTGAAAATGAAAGCTTATGTTAGAGCTTATGTCCCTGGATTCTTATACAGCACAATTTTTTATACCAAACATTTCTACGTGAAAGTTTTGATGAAGAACAATCCTAGGATGAGAATTTAGGAAATGTTTTTCATTGGGAAAATAAAATGAGAAGTTCAGATTAGCTATTCTATAACTTCTTTGTTCTTAAGAGAAAAACTAATTCTTAATATATGACTTGTTTATTCATATAGTAATGTGAATGTGTTACTTTACTTGATTTATGATTTATTGAAGTTTATAAGAAAATCATATTTTTAAGCATTATTCTGAAGTATGTTGGACATATGTGACTTTATGTGGCTCTTTTAATACTAGAAAAACAGATGAATTCTTCAACTGTTTATAGCAGATCCACTAATAAATTTTATTATGAAATTAAAAAAAGAATACAATTCTGGGGAGTTAGGGTGGACCACAAATACAAAGGATATATTTGTTTTTTAAAATTTATTTTTTATTTTATTGAAGTACAAATAACAATCAGACAGTTTTAAGACACCTTAACAAGACAGATTCGATAAATTAATACATTGCAAACTGTTTTCATACTGTTTTGGTATCATACAAGGTGCATGCATGATATTATATTTACAGACATTATTATAGCAGATGTCTCTTATCAGTAAATTAAGAGTGCAGCTGTTTACTTATCTTATTTTTTATACCTGAATTATATCAAAAATTCAATAATTATTTTCCTAGTGGTTATCTATAGTACTAGAAGCCGACACAATATCCTGTCCAACCACCATTAGTGCAGATCTTGTCTCTCATAGGATTATGTAGAAGCACAGCATTATCTATCCCAACTGTACTGTCTATACACACACATCATGATTTGCCCTTTCTATACCCTTTCCTTTGTCTATACCTGTCAAAGGTGGGCACTCCACTGTCATTCAACTAACTTAGGTGCTTGAACTCGACAACACAATCCAACACAGTCCAGCATTCCACAACAATAGTGAGTTATTCAAAGAAGTTGTCGACCATAGCCATTTACAGCTCAGCTTAATATTATGACCCCACAGTGTATACTTCATTTTTATACTTTTCTGCTGGATGGTTAAGACCTAGATAGAGCAAGACTTATATACCAACATGTACTTTATGTTTCTTATGTGGTCAGTGAAGTCCCCTCAGGGTTTATCTTGTAGTCCTGTACATTATTCTGAAGATCCAAAGGATATATTTGGAAAGGTGAATTAGCTCTCTGTAATCTAGACCTTAATAAAGAAATAAATAAAGAAAAGAAATCACTAGCGCCATTGTTACCATCACCGCCACCACCACCACCGTCATTTTGGGAGTCTCATAGTGCTCATCAGGTTTCTGCCTTATTCAGAACCTCTGTCCACCCTGTTTAAATAATATATGTTTCAGTTTAGCTGGTTGGGCTGTGTTTGGGTCAGTTACAGTACAGAAAATTGGGTTATGCCTTACTTACTAGAAGTAAATTCCACATTTGCAATTTTCCCCTTGGGTAAAAGGCTTCTGTGACACATATGCTAAAAGGAAAAGTAAAATGATTTTTTTATCACTCCTAAGATAGGGGAAAAACTTAACTTTACATTATGTGTACTTTTCACATATTATATATCCTCAATCTGAATATTTATATATATGTATATATATATAAATATATAAAATAGAATTTACATGTCCCACCTGAGGCTATTATAACCTAGTATAAAAATCAATAAAAGTATTATAAATATTTTTAAAAAAAGAAAATTAAGTCCAAATATAATAGAAATTATGATAAATATGATTGGATAGAAGCTTTACATTGCAAGACAAGGATTGTTTTTAAGCTGGCTTGGACTGCCTTAAGGGAGGGCCCGGCACAGCATGTGGAGCTAGGGAATCCAAGTGCGGTCTCTGGTGCCTGACTGAGTTTGCCCAAGCAGGGGCTTTAAACAACTGAGCTAATCTGCAAGCCCTCTACACTGCAAGACAAACTCTCAAAGAATCTGATAAAAATAAATAATATCTCCCTGAATGCAGCCTAAAAATGACAACTGGAAACATGACACAGAAATGTTGAAAAAAAATTAAAAATAGAAAAGGAAAGGACATTGCAGGTTAACACAACCAGAAGGAAAGAAGTACAGAAATTTAGCTTCTAACAAAATTCATCACAGGATTTAATCATGTCTTTCTTATTAAGCAGATAATAGGCTCCACCAAAAATTTAATATTTATGAACACTGTGTACCTAATGACATAGCTTCAAATATATGAAGTGAAACTAATAGGGTACAAAGGAAACAAGACAAGCCAATTCTAACATGGGAAATTTTAACAATAAACAAAATTTTTAAGAAATAGTGTCTCAGACCTTTTATTTCTGCATTGAAATTGCCAAATTTGATCAGAAAAAATATTATGTTCAGTAAAAACAGATGATTCTCAAATATATGTGGTAACTTCATACATACACACATAAAGCAACACTTACTAGCCTGGAAAGAAAATCTCAACAGACTCTAAATTCTAAATCGCCAGTCACACAGATGACATTTCTTAACAATAATGTAATCAACATAATCAACAATAAACCGATAATGAGGGCTGGCCTGATAGGTCAGCGGACTGGAGCACCTGCTTAGGCAGAATGCGGCAGCTGGGATTTGATCCCATGGCGCTGCCCCCGGGGTGCACTGAGGCAGCGATTGAAACTGGGAGTGGTGGCATGCTCCTGTAATCCCAGTGCGTGGGAGGCTGAAAACAGGAGAACCACTACGAGTCCATTCTATGCAGTGAGACCCTGTAGACTCTGCCCTAAGTACAGAACAAGAAAAAAAAGGAAAAAAAAAACAACAGATAATGTAAAAGCTCATGTAATTTTTGCACATATTGAATAGTTCTGAATGCCTCATATCTATTATTTGCTGAATCTACTTCCTAAGCAGCACCTTTGCTTCTCTTTCCTGTCTCCTAGACAGGAAAGGTATCTCCGCCTTTCACAGATTAAACCTAACAACTAATACTCATACAGATCACAGATATATATATATATATATATATATATATATATATATATATATATTTGAAATTTAATCTTTTTCCCTCCAGTTCATAAATTTTACCTCCTCCTTTAAACACCACAAGTGAGTCAGAGTTGCCAAAGTCCGATGAGTTCCTGATCCCTGTATTTCAAAGACATTGTTTTCATTGTCTAACTGTGAGCATCAACTTATATTGCTTTCCATTGTTTAAAACCACTAGAAAATTATCAGATAGCTGGATAATTGGCCACATAGGATGGTAAATATTAGGTAAACCTAAATATTTACCTTACGATGGCAGACTCTTCCCAACAGCGACTCTCTTTGTTCACAGTGGGCTTAGTTGTGCCTTTTCATTTCCCTCCACGTCAAGTCCAATTCTAGCGCCGGTGCTAATGGTATTTACTTACCCCTCCCTCCCATCTTCCTCCTTAGGAAAGTTAGTATTAAGTTTCTGCAGGCGTGAAGAGAAAACGAAATGATTCCCAGTCCTGCAGGTGGTGGAGAAATCCTTATTTGTACTTCTTGTCTTCCAGAGGGAATTGGCAAAGCCCGCAAGGATAGTATAAAACTTTGCAAATGGCTAGTGGGTGCCCTGACCTTTCCATTTTGTTTGCCTCAATTGTCAAGTTCTGGCTTAATCCTTATTTTTAAACTAAATGACATGCATTATCTCTAGGGCTTTCATTTTTTATTTTCATTTTCTTTCTTACTTTCACCATGTTTGCATTGTCTTTAAGCCTTGTTTTTGTTTTTGCTTCTTCACTTTGTGTAAGAAATAGGAAAGGAACTGGGGAAAAGAAAGATGAAGCGAAAATCAAGAGAAGTACAGAGAAAAGTAATTGCTGTGCAATATTTTGAAAAAATAGGATAATTAGAAGAGTAGAGAATGGGGTATTAAATATATTTTATTGGGTGGGATAAAAAATAATTTAAAATAATCACAAAGAAATGAGAGTAAATAGAGAGGACCAGAAGCATAAAATGGAGTAGGATCTATTGGGAAGAATGATCATCAATTAAATTTACAAATTGACCAGGCTTGAGAATATTGCCTGTAAAAATATTGCCTGTTTATTTGTGTGATGTAACAACTTAAAGCTCCTCCTCGCACTTGGTACTTAGTAAGAGTGAAATGTCTGATGCTGCTTTCTGTAATAAAAGAAAATAAAACAGGTTTGACACAAATAAATTGTGCAGCTAACTCGGATGGCATCCAGAACAGTGACTTGATTTTTTCCTCATGTGCCAGCATTAGGATGTAGCTGATAGCTGCTTAGATTGTTTTTGTATTATTTTTATTTCTGAAGTAGCGTGGATTTAGAACAAGATTTATTTGGACTAGTATCAACATTGCATGGAAGAAACTGCCTGCTTACCCACATGCTTTTCTCCTTTACCTCTGTTATTCATTACATAGCCTTTCTTCGTGCTCCATCTGAACACAGCATGAAGTAAAGCCACCTGAACAGCTGCCTTATTTCATGTACACTGGCTTCGACTTTAATTTTAGAGAAAACAGACATAATTTGATGTACAGCTATGGTGAATCTGTGTTTTTATCTTCCTGGTACCTTTTTTACTTCCAATTTTATGGCAACAGAGCTCCCCTCGGCCTTAGGAGAATTCTCTCTCTCTCTCCCTCTATTGCCAGCACACTACCCCATTCTTCTCCCTGCAGTCTGCACTGGGGTAGAGCAGTGCAGCGACTCAAACATGACTAATTTCCTCCTCAGTCAGCAGGCCAAGAAGTGTAACAAGGCAGTTGATAGATTTGATTGGATGTTATTCAAACTTCCATGCTTAACTTCATACACTACCATAAAACCCATCATTTTTGGATTAAATGATTTGACAACTTTCAGCTCACATTTTTTTAAACACCTGAGTGAAAATTGAGAAAGTCAGTCTACTTTTTTGAACTGTTACACATACTGTAGCATTTGAACACTCCTGTGTCCACCAAGAGGAGATAGTTCCACTCTAGTAGCAGCACCTTCTTGCCTCAGGCTGCAAGGGAGAAAAATATTAATGAATTAATGGCTAAAAGCAAGAGGACATTACTATATGAATGAGAACAGAAATAGAAATTACTAATGTTGACACAGGGATCAAGGTTCAGTCCCAGGTGTGCCGTGCTGTCCCCACCCCCAGGACGATCTGAGACAGTGATTGAGTCTGGGGGGGAGGGTGCGTGCCTGTAATCCCAGCCCTTGGGAAGCTCCACAGGAGGATCACTATGAGTCCAATCTGTGTAGTGAGACCCTGTAGACCCCGTACTAAATATATAAAAAAAATGACTAATGTTGATTCAAACACTGATCAGTTATTTCATAGCATATCCATATATAAAACATTGTATTAGACAGCATGAATATTCACAATCCAATGTGCTAAGGAAAAAGTAATAGATAAACTCTTGAATAATTTTTATCATACCATATTAGAAGAATGGTTGTACTTTGAATTATGCTTCAAACAATTCTTTACAATACAGGAATAATAATGAGGCACCCTATTCCAATAAATCCTTTTCATATACAATGAATGTGAATTGGTGAATTTCTTTTACATCATTTAGCTATTCACCCATAAAACTGCTTCATAGTTGTGAGTCGATGCAGAAGAAGAAGTTACCGTGAAGTTTGCAAGGCTCATGCACACACCAAGGGATTTTTTTTTTTAATGTCAACTTTCAAGCCCATTCCTGTTTTATGCTTAACAAGTTCCTTGTCAGACTCTAGTGTACATTCAGAAGCAGTAGTTTAGCTCATCTCTTGACAAATTATTTATCTTTTGTCTGGGCAAGGTGACACTCCCTAAATATAAATTACTCCAGTGAAAAGTGCATTCTTACTCCTACTTGTAGAATTTCAGTGTAAAGGCACAGTGGCCTTGACAGTTATGAGCAGTTAAGACCACTCTTCTGTATGGAGTATGCTACTAGAGTGGTTATGCACAGGCTGGGTTTAAAATGATGATAAAGCAATGAATCAGATCAACCAAAGAGTTCAACTATGCCTTAAATTTAAATTGCTGGATAAATTTCACTTTTAAAAGGTTACATTAATTTTTTTTTTCATTTCTGTTGTGTACCAGCTAATAAAATTTAGTATTCAAGGTCAGTGTCAAGTATACATATTTCCCAAAAACTTGTCAAACTTAACTTTTTTGAAAGTCAGATACACTAAAATACTAAAACGCTGGACCTTGGTAAGAAGAATGGAAGGAGTGATTTTACTTCATGGAGGAGCAAAGAGACATATAAGCAATTATCAGGCTGGAGGAAAACATTTATGTCTTGAACAGAGCCTACCCAACTCTGAAGCCTTCTGATCTACTACTAAATCATTGTCCTAACCACACTGTAGTCTTTCTTGACCCAATGGCTTTGGACAGTTTTCCCTCTATTCCTTGAAGTTCTCCTATTTATTTATTTATTTAAGTTGACATCTCTTTATGACTCAAGCTGGCCTGCCACTCACTGTGTAGTGTAGGCTTGTCTTGTTGACCCAGGTGGAGTGTTACCTCTTCTGTGGATTCCTTCTTGGTACTTTCCAAGTTTCTCCAGAGTCTCTGATTATCTCACATGACAATTCCATATGGCTGCTTGGATTTATGTCAGCCTTTTCCTCTGGAAATTTCTAGCTTACTGAACTTAATTTATTGCAATTTCCTCAAAAAAGAGCAATGAGAAAAGGGAAGCTAGGTATCTCTTGGAGTCAGTAAGAGCACAAAAAAAAAAATTGTACTGACCTCTAGAAATAATGGATTGCTAAATCCCTATCCAGTGGCTATGTTCAGCAAAATTCTGAGACAGAGATGCTGTGGAATTTGATCCAAGAAGATTCATAGAAGAATCTCAGCATAAAGACTTCAGTGGTACATGTCCAAGTGAGACTAATGGCCGGCTTCAAAACTCAGGAATGTCACTTGTAATCTTCCAGTAAGTATTGATCCTGCCTCAAGACCAAAAGAGCTGAGCTGGAGGCTCAGGACCCAAACCACAAGTCCCAAGAGAGATACTATGTAAGTCTCGGATAATAGGGAACTGTCTCAGTCACCTTTCCCTCATTGCTGGGACAAAATACCCAGCACCCAAAATTAAGGAAGGAGAGGTTTATATAGCTCACAATTACTGGAAGTTTCTTTTTTCTTTTTTCTTTTTTTTTTTTTTTTTTTTGGTGGAACTGTGGATTGAACTCAGACCCTTGCACTTGCCAGGGAAGTGCTTATCCCACTGAGCCATCTCCCCAGCCCAGAAGTTTCAGTCCATACTCAGCTGGCTCCAAGGCAGAGTGACACATCAGAGAGGGCAACAGTTCATAGTGGCAGAGAATGACAAAAAAGCAAAGGGAGGAGCAGTGGCTGCAGCAGCCAGCAAGCCTCTCTCCCTTCTTTGTACTGTGTGCAGATTGCCTATCCCATGGCAGGTATACCACTCACACCTATAATCCTAGCATTGGATCATGAATTAATCACAAACTCTAGAAGCTGCCCCATGACTGCAGGAGGCTTCAGGGGGACACTTAGATGCAAACCATAACAGGAACATGATCTAACAATTCTGTGATCAAGAGATAACAGCAGCCAGGAATCTTCGGTTAAGAGTCATCAACTCCTAAAATGAATGTTGACTACAAAAAGATGGAAAATATACTTCTTTCTAAAAAACACAAAATTCCTTGTGAGTGCTTGTCATACCCTCTGTTTTTCCCCATACTAAACTCTTCAGTACTTGAATTCACACAACTTAGTTCATATCTACAGGAAACCCTGAACATTGTGGAACCCTTAGTTTACACTTAACTGTATTTCTGTTGTTAAAAAATAAAGGCATGGGGCTAGGAAGATATCTTGGAGATCTAAGCACCTGCCCATCTTCAATCCCAGGTGCCACATGCCATGTCAGCTGCCCAAACCTGGCAGGGTGGCATACACCTGTCATTCTAATGCAGGGGAGGCTGAGAAAGTAGGATCAGTATGAGTCTTACCTGTGTAGTGAGACCCTGTACCAAATAAATAAATACACATTTGCTTATTCCAATCTAAATCCTAGATAGGGGCTGGGGAGATGGCTCAGTGGAATAAGTGCTTCCCTAGCAAGTGCAAGGGTCTGAGTTCAATCCTCAGTTCCACAAAAACAAACAAACAAACAAAAATCCTAGATGAACACAAAATTTTAACCAAATGTGTTTTACCAAGTGAACTTCTGGCTCCTTCTAACAATCCTTGAAGCTGTCATCATGAAAGATTTCTGCTCAACATTGTATATGTTACCCAGAGCCTCAGGGTTTTTTGTTTTGTTTTTCCTTTTCTGAAAGGTTTATTTAGCTCACAGTTACTGGAGGTCCGTACTCAGCTGGCTCCAAGGCAGAGGGGCACATAGAAGAAGTAGTTCCCAGAGTCAGAAAACAGCGGCCCCAGAGAGCCACAAGGTTTTGGAAATCAGCAGGTGTGGCTGGATTTGGAGGGAAACACAGAAAAACTACCTTTTCTTAGTGACAATATATTTAAGCAGTGTTTTCTGTAGTGCTTGAGAAGGTAAATGCTTAGTCAGTTGCAGCAGTTTTGAAATAAGCTTGGGTGTGCTAGCCAGTACTTGTACAGCAACTCTGATACAGTGTAAGAATTTTAAGTGTCGAAGGCAATTGGCTTTTTGCATAAGTTAAATGCAATTTTATTGAAAATAAAAGTTACAAGGCAAGATTGAGCAGTAACTGCGTATGTATAGAAGTCCCTCAACAAGTGAAAAGCTATAAAGTATCCATTTTATCAAAGTGCCTCACACAATAGAGAATGAAAATACCTGCTTTTCTTGCTTTATATTCATTACATGAGCACTATAAAAATATCACTGCTTCCATTCTTGATTTTTATCACTCCAGTCAAAATATAAAATTACTCTTGACAGTCAACCATTCCATCTTGTTTCTTATGGAAATGCAACCATTCCATCTTGTATGTCTTCAAAAGAATATTCAATTCTTACATTTATTTCCCCATTAAAACCTCCTGTCAAATACATTGATTTTAATGTTATGGTAGACACTGGATACGGAAAAATGAGTAAGCTATAGTCTTGTCCTTCAGGAAGCTTAAAGTATATTAATAAAAGAGCATGCAAAATACATAGTTACTGCACAATAATATGAGTGCTATGCTACAGATTTTACAAGGTCTTCTGGAGGACAAAATTTCTGATGTTGCCTGAGAGGCCTGGACATTTTGAGGAAGATGACATAGGAATCTTGTTGAAGGTAAGCCTTTTGGGAATTTTGAAAGCACTCTCAAGGGCCTCCTAAAATTAATGCTTCTACTCAAATATTAAAATAGAAGAAGACTTGGTTACTGTGTACAATCTACTTAAATCTGACATGAAATTAATATATTGTGTAACTGTATACCCAGTCAAATTGAACCAAGTACAACCAACAGATTACTAATTTAGTTCGTAAAAGCAAGGTACTTGAATTTGTCATGGAAATTATTTATGCAGACTTCTGTCCCCTTAATCCTATGGTCACTTCCCCTAAGGACCTGGACAGAAATTCAAGGAAGGTTTAAGAGCAAGACTATAAGCCTTAATGCAGCTTGAACTAATAACCACTGAGAAGTAATGGCAACAGGAGCCTTGGGCACACAAGCTTGAGGCAGCAGTCATGACATTGATCAAGAATAATAGTCTTTGAGGGATGGGGAGATAGCTCAGTAGAATAGGCCCCTGCCTGGAAAGGGAAAGGTCCTGAGTTCAATCCCTGGTACCAAAAAAAGGTCTTCAGGAAGTTATCAAACAATTAGAAGACTGTATTTCACTCATCAAATTGACTTGAACAACAGGAAGAAAATAAGTATGGATAACACAGCTTCCATCACAGCCCAAAACACCTCACTACTTGCTCTCTCACCCAGATAATCACATTTAGACCACATGCACAAGGTTGTTAGGAGGAGAGTTTGCTGGTCCTATTCAGAGAACTTTGTGTTTAGAATTATCTATTTATTTTTGTATTTTATGGAAGGGTCTACTGAGTACTCAGGGTCTCACTACTAGAGTGGATTTGTAGTGATCCTCCTGTTTACAGCCTCCCAAGAGCTGGGATTATAGGCAGACGCCACCATGCCCAGTCTCAATCACCTTCTCAGTGTGCCCCTGGGGCAGGGCCAGCATAGCAGGCCTAGGGATCAAACCCCTGACCCCTGTGCCTGCTTGCAGGTGCTTTAATCCACCGATGCATTTGGCCGGCCCTAGATTTGTTGAGTTTAAGAGTGTAGGACTGTAGATGGGGGAGCTGTTTGATTGTCAATGTCCTCTTGAGTTTCTTCTTTTACTCGGGTTTGTTTTTTAGTTCCAAGCTACTGAAAGAAAAATTCTATGGATCCATAATTAGTATCAGTTACAAGTGGACTCAATTTTTTAAGGTAGGTCATAAGACAAATCTACTTTCTGAAGAAGTAATGGCAATTTCTGTGGGTTATCAATTATTTAAATGGTTTAATTGTCCAACCCCATACACACATTGATATCCTGTTTTCATTCATTTATACACTATATTCACAGATACAGTATCTTTTGAGCTAAAAGGCATAGCACTGAAGAAACTTATGATTATAGTATATTTAAATATTTTTATGTTGAAGAGAGAAAGGTAAAAAAAAGAAATAAAACAATACAGAGTTTCAAAACAGGCTAATAAGAGTTAGTTAATGGGCCAGCTACACAACTCAGTGGACTAAGTGGCTCCTTAGGTAAATGTGGGAACTGGGGATTCCATCCCCAGAACCCTTGCCACACCTGCCCCACCCCTGGGTGTGCTGAGCTGACAACAGAAACTGACCAGGTATAGTAAAGTGCATCTTTAATCCTAGTGCTGGAGAGGCTGAGAACAGGAGAATCACTAGGAGTCTGAGATGTCATCCATGTGGATGAGTCATGGCCAATGCTTGACCAGATTGCTCTCTGTGAGAGCTTGAGAGAAAGTTTTATCTTCATGTGACTCTCCCCAGGCACACTTTAGAACTTCAATCTCTTTCCTCTGTGGCTCCATAATCTCCTTGTTCAGAAAATTTGGAGCTCACCTGAGTTTCGTGATGTTGCAGTACAAGTTCTCCTATGTCCTGAGTCTTCGCTGACCTTGAAAGGCTAGGGCCAAAATGTTGGCTGGCCTTGTGGCTCTTCTTTCTCCAACTCTGACTTGTAATCTTAGGTTGTTAACCATCCAGAAGAAAAGCTGATTAGTATCCTGCTGAGATGCATAATGAGACCCTGTACAAGTACATTTAAAAAAAAAAAAAAGAGTTACTTAACATATTGCATTGTTATCTTCAAAGTTGTTACCCCAATTACAAACTATAAACATGCAAAATTAATCAGCCAGTATAAGCACAAACCAGCATTTCCAATGGACTAAAAGAAATTAGTAATATAATGATGTTAGCTGTCTTGTGTTTATATATATATTTTTTTCTTTTACCTTCCTTCTTTTCTCCTTTCTCCATTCCAGTTGTTCTTTCCTTTTGAACCATTTCCTTAATATATGTTTCTTTGTTTGTTTTTGTATTTTAGGGAAGGGTCTCCAGGGTGTTCAGGGGCTCACTACTAGATCAGACTTCTAATGATCTGCCTGTTTACAGTCTCCGAACTACTGGGATTACAGGCACACCCACATGCCCAGTTTCAATTGTCATCTTAGAACACCCCAGGGGAGAGGAGGGGACCAGCACAGCAGGCCCTGGGGATCGAACCTCTGTCCCTTGCACCTGCTTGCAGGCACTTTAATCTGCCAAGCTATTTGACTGGCCCTTAATATATGTGTTACATTTTGTATTATATAGAAATATATGCAATGAATTTTAACGTTTTTTACTTGGCTAGCATCTTATTGTTGGATATTTGATTTCTTTCCATTTTTCTCAATCATAAATAATTCCACCATGAATACATTTGTAAACGACTCTTTGTACACTTACTAAGTTTTATTAAGCTATATTTTTGGAATGGAATTGAGGGACCAAAGGGTAAAAGTATGTTTAAACTTTTTTCAAAATACTGTAAACTTCTGTGTGGGAAGTATGAGACTTCATATCTGCCCTGGCTGAATTTGTAAACACTACCTTTCATCATAACCTGTGTCACCCCTGTCACCACAATATTGCAATAACCACATGTGCATCCTCAGATGAAGAAGGTCAACACAGTACTTGAGAAACATTCATTTCTTTATGAACCTTTCTTTTCCCTGAGGAGTAACAGATGACTATAATACAATTCTCTTCAGACCTCAACTAATCAGTTTATAACAGTTTAACACAATTGAGACACAATTTCACTTACTGACTATTCTCATGGTAGACCACAATTTATGCTTAATCATGCCTGAATTTCTTGATGAGAAATATTGATGATGAAAATAAATTTTGAACAAGTTGGTGTTTAAGCACTATTACTTACTACTTCACACTTCAAATTATGTGAGTATTTGGCTCAGGGAAGGCAACTTCAAAGGGACCTTGTTCCTTGAGAATGTTTAAATGGTCATTTCATTAAAATCAATTAATTTTTAAATTTCTCCAACCAGAGAGAAAAATGTTGAGATGAAAAATAAGTTTTCAGTCGATGGGGCTCCTACCATATTTAACAACTAATTATAGTAGCTGTTTTCTGCACACCTGGACTACTGTCTACAACTAAATTCCTTTGCATTCTTCTTCTTTTTATTCTTTTCTTCTGATTTTTAAAAGGAAAAAGGAATTACAAGAGGCAATTCTTTACTAAAAGAAAAAGGAAAGAGGTGGGAAAATAGGGCTTCATTATGAAGTGTACACAGGGTACCACAGGGAGCTTCTAAACTCTTGAAAGGTCTCATTTCCCAGGTACAAAGGAAGATTTCAGTCCTTCAAAACTACAGAGACAGTGTTGATGGGGAAAGCAGTGAGAAAACCATAACATTCTTTCAAAGCATGAGTTTTTCAAGCTTCGTGTTCTCAAAGAAATAATGTTAATTGAAATGACTGCATCTGGTGGAAATTTTATAACTCACTTTTGCTATTATTTTAAAAAATCCTTCATGATAACTATATTGGTAATTGAAATAAATCAGATCCATGTGTACAAATGTTATATGATCTCACTAATGTGAAAACCTGAAAGGTACAAAGCATTCTGTGAAAGGGAAAAAAATTATTCAATATGAAGGAAAACTGGGCTGAGGAAAAGGACAAATAAAGGAAGGAGAAAAGATATATTTATGTATATATGCAGAATGTTTGGATAATTGTACTGCTGATTTTCATTGGTCTTTTCAAAGGAGCAGTTAACACTTGCATTCAAGTTACTTTAAGTTAAACTCATGCCCGGTTACTGTCCTTCTATCATTCTATAAACAACTTCCTAAGCTACAAATATATTTCAAGTGTTTTCTCTTTCCTTCAAAATATACTACTTAGCCAACTTATCTTCAACAAAGAGGCCAAACATGCTTACTGGAAGAAAGATAGCCTCTTTAACAAATGGTGCTGAACAAACTGGCTCTCTACATCCTGAAAACTAAAATTTGACCCAGGTCTATAACCATTCACTAAGCTAAAGTCAAAACGGATTAAAGATCTAGACATTAAAACAGAAGCACTAAATCTCCTAGAAGAGAAAATAGGAGGGACTCTTGAAGACATAGGGGTAGACATGGGGCAAAGAGTTGAACAAAAATCAAATCTCACTGGTAATAGTTGAAAAAATTAACAACTGGGACTTCCCTTATTGAGAAGTTTATGCACATCGAAAGAAATTACTACCAAAGAAAAAAAACAACCCACAAATTTGACCATTCAGACTACTCTCTACCATTTATAAAGAACTAAAAAACATTAGGACCAAAAAATTTAAAGACCCAATCTAGAAATGGGTATCCAAAATGAATACACACTTCTCAGAGGACAAAATTAAAGAAGCGATTAAATATATGAAAAATGCTCCACATCACTGGTCATCCATGAAAGGCAAATTAAAACAATGCTGAGACACCATCTCATCCCAGAAAGAATGGCTATCATAAGGAAATCAACCAACAACAAATGTTACAGAGGTTGTTGGGAAAAAAGAATTCTCCACTGTTGGTGGGCATGTAGGCTGGTGTAACCAATATGGATGGAAATCAGTATAGACACTTCTTTAAAAACTAGGAGTGGAAATTCCATTTAAGACAGCTATCCCCCTACTGGGAATTTTCCTGGAACAATTGAAAGTGTCATATCATAGCAATGTATGTGTACCTACATTTACAGCAGCACCATTTGTGATAGACAAATCTTGGAAACAACCAAGATGCCCATCACACAAAGAATGAATTAAAAAGATGTGGTATCATGGAGTATTACTCAGCTATGAAGAATGATAAACTTGAAGCATTTATATTGAAGTGGATGCCACTCAGTAGTAAAATAAACCAGACACACATGTGCAAATATCATAGTCTCCCTAGCATAAGAAGTCAAAAGAAGAAATACAAATAGAAATGTACAACAACAACTAACAAGAATTGAGTCAGATAGATAGGGCAAAATTAATGGCATATGCTGCAGGGTACTGATCAGCTTTTCTTCTGGATGGTTACCAACCTAGGTTCACAGATCAAAATTGGAGAAATACAAGAGCCATAAGACCAGCCAACATTTTGGCCCTAGCCTTTCAAGGTCAGTGAAGACTCAGGACATAGGTGAACCTGTACTGTAACATCATGAAACTCAGTTGTGTCCCAAATTTTCTGATCAAGGAGATCATGGAGCCACAGAGGAAAGAGACTGATGATGTATAGTGTGCCTGGGGAGAGTCACATGGAGAGAAAGGTTCCTCTCTGGCTCTCATAGAGAGCAAACTGGTCAAGCATTGGCCATGACTCATCCACATGGCTGACACAGACAAAGGATCTACAGAGTACGATACAGGATTATAAGATAAACCCTGAGGGGACTTCAATAACATCTTCAGAAAAAAAACAAAAGGCTACATGTTTTGGTATATAGGTCTTGCTCTATCTTGGTCTTAACCATCAATCAGAAAAATATAAAAATGTGGTATATAATGTGGGGTCATAATAATAGCTTGAGCTGTAAATGGCTACAGTCAACAACTTCTTCGGATAACTCACTATTATTGTGGAATGCTGGACTGTGTCGGAGTGAGTCGATGAGTTCAGGCACCTAATTTGGTTTAATGACAATGGAAGGCCCATCTTTGACAGGTCTAGACAAAAAAGGGTGTATACAAAGGAAGAATCATATTGTGTGTGTATAAACAGTACAGTTAGGATAAATATGCTGTGCTTCTGCATAATTCTATGAGAAGCAAGATTTGTACTAATAGTGGTTGGACAAGATATTATGTCAGCTTCTAGTACTATGGACAACCACTAGGAAAATAACAAGGTAGAAAGTATTAATTATTGAATCTGTGATATAATTCAGCTATAAAAAGTAAGATAACAGCTACATTCCCTTAATTCACTGAATAGAGATATCTGCTCTAATAATGTCTGAAAGTATAATATCATGTATGCACCTGTACAATACCAAAACATTATGAAAACAGTTTGCAATGTATTAATTTATTGTATATGTCCTGTTAATTTGTTTTGAAACTGTCTCATTGCTATTTGTTCTTCAATAAAAACAAAGAAAGAAAAGAATGATAAACTTGAAGCCTTTATATTTAAGTGATACCACTTGAAGATATTCTCATAAGTGAAATAAACCAGATCCACCTGTGTAAATATCACATAGTCTCCCTAGTATAAGAACCCAAAAGAAGAAATAAAAATAGAAAGGTATAACACAACTAAAAGGAAAGTGAGAACTTGAGGATTAGACAATGAAAAGAGGGCAAGCAGAAAAGATGGGAAACATGACAGAGCAAAGCCATACATTTGTATGCACAAGATGCATAAGGTAATGATCCTGAGAATCTTAAGCAGGTTTTTTAAACTAGCAGTTAATTGGTAGGTATGACTAATTGCATATGCTTATACCTGTGAACTAAGCAACTGCGCTGAAGATAGAAATATGTAATAGTAGGGTCATGCTTGGAATGCCTGTCATTCTGGTCTTCTAAATATGTACTGTTTGTCATGAAATAGCAGTTATTGCCATACTGTCTCTCAAGCAAATGTTTGTTTAAAAATGGGTAATAAGTGAAAAAACCAATGTCACAGGACTGTCCTGCAACAATACTGTATATGGTTAGATTTTTAATTCTTGTGTAAAAATATGTGAATGTTTATTCATTTTCTAAAATATTTTTTAATTTTTTTCTTCATCTTCTGTAGGGATTTGAAGGTTCACATATCAGTACTTGAAAAAATACCTGTTTCATGTTATGTCTAAGATGTTGGATATTCAGACAGATAAGCTCAACTGACTATATTGTAGGGTAATAATAATAAGCTTCTCTTCTGGAGGGTTAACAACCTAGGTTTGCAGACCAAAAATTAGAGAAAAAGAAGGACTACAAGGACAGCCAACATTTTGGCCCTAGTCTTTCAAGTTCAGTGAAGACTCAAGACATAGGAGAACCTGGACTGTAACATCGTGAAACTCAGTTGTGTCTCAAATTTTCTGATCAAGGAGATTATCGGGCCACAGAGGAAAGTGATCAATGATGTGGAGTATGCCTAAGGAGAGTCACCTGGAGAGAAAATATTCTCTCAGGCTTTCATAGAGAGCAAATTGGTCAAGCAATGGGCATGACTCATCCACATGGCTGACACTACAAAGGATCTACAAACTGCAGTACAGGTTTTCAGGATAAATCCTGAAGGGATTTGACTAACCTTATCAGATACAAAAGTTTCATTCTTGTTATATAGGTCTTGCTTTACCTTAGTCTTAACCATTCAGCAGAAAAGTATAAAAATGAGGTATGAAAAGTAAAGCCATATTAATATGCTAAGCTGTAGAAGTCTCAAGTCAACAACTTCTGACATTGCCAGTCTTATGGAAAACCCACTACTATTATGGACTATTGGACTAAATTGGATTATTTTGCTGAATTCACTCACCTACAATATTTAAATGACAATGGAATACCCTTCTTTGAAAAAACTAAAAAAAACGGCATAGAAATAAATGACCATTTTGTTTTTGTATATTCAAAATAGGGTAGACATACAGCTGCTTTCTCTTAATTTAATGAATACAAAGATTTGTTCTAATAGTGTTTGTGGACAGTATGTCATGTCTGCATGTTGTACTATGAATAACCACTAAGTCAACAATATACAATTATTAAGTACTGAAACTGTCCTACTAATTGGTTTTGAAACTGTCTCATTGCCATTTTTTGTCAATAAAATTATTAAAAAATAAATATATACATACTTGTGTTTGTCTTTTTCTGTTATTATGACAAAATGGCACAGATTATGCAATTTATAAAACACAAAGTTTATTCGTTTTGTGGATCCCAAAATTAGAAAACTGAAGATTGAATGGTTGGATGTGATGGGCTCCTTCCTACCTCACGAAACAATACTCATGGTCAAAAAAAATTACATGGGTTTGGGTGGGGAAATTCATTTTCTATTATCAGAATTGCAAAGTCCAATTTCAATTATAGGTGTAAAACTAGAAATTCAATCTAATCACATTCTACCAAATTAACATTTAATGTGTAAATCTTCCTGAGAAAAAGTATCTAAGAACTATTAGATGGAGAATTCATGATTGCCAAGAACATATTTTTAAATTTAGTTTAACCATTGATAAAACGGGCTTTTTCCAAATTGTCTATAAAAGTAAATCATAAAATAAGTAACAATTACAATTTTTCTTTCCATGAATGAGTCATTTTTACTTGCAAAGTTGCCTTTAATTGCTTTATAGTAAACCCAAGGTATTATGTTTTGTGTACCACATTTATATACTATAGTGAGCATCAGGACCCTGATTTACTTTCTCAATTAGTGATTCAGCCTCTGTGAGCTTCAGTTGTGCTTCTCAGTCCTAATGAAACAACAATATAATCACTGCACAATTCACATGAGTTTGGGAGAGTAGTAAGATATTAGATGAGTGACCAGCTAACTATTCACACCCCAGGACTTTCGCCTTCTCATCTTTCATCTTTCTCTACCTATAATATTTAAAAAATCTCTTGGAAATGGCTATTAAATTCCTTTCTTTCACTTTCAGAAGAGACAACCCAGTCTGGAGAAGTTACAATGACTCTGTGATTGAAGTGAACATGCAAAGCTAAATTGTAGATCTGCTGTTACATTTAGAGGAGAGAAGTACAGCTATAGGATCCACAAAAGAAGGCCATAGCTGTACATATTTTTAAAATTTATTATAATTTATTAAAATTTTAACATATTCTGAGTTATAATGTATACACATGCAGTTATTTCATATTATGCACAATGGATACAGAAGGGGCTCTTTTTCAATCTCCAATGTGCCATGCTGGTCCTGCCAGGCCCTGCCCCTGGGTGTGCTGAGACTGCAATTGAGACTGGGTGTGGTGGTTTAGTCCTGTAATCCCAGCATTTGGGAGGCTAAAACAGGCAGATCACTAAGAATACAATCTGTGCAGTGAAACCCTGTAGACCCTGTACTAAATTCAAAAAGAAAAAGGGGGGGGGGGCTCTTCATAAACATGAAATGAATGAACAAAATAACTTTAGACATCATTTAACTAATGGGTAGGCTGAGGCCCCCACAGTCTGAACAGTCTGTGCAGTGTAGCACAGTGAATCAGAATCTGGCCAGAAGACATGTGAGGATTTCACCCCTTATTTTCCTCCACTGCTCCTCTTGCTTCACTGCAAGTTCCAGATCATGAAACCCCTAAAGCAGCTTGCTCTTCTTCACTCAGGTGAGGTTCTGGAAATGGAGTCTCCTCTTCTCCCACAACTCAAGTGGATTATTGGAGATGGTGCTGAATGAGTGAGAACAGTAAGTGAAAAAACTGCTGGGCTCCCCTTGCATAATGACATATGGTAAATTATTAAGTATAAATAGTAGCCAAGCCAGCAATGGGCTGAATATAGTGGACTTGATGGATCTAGGACCAAGCATGGCAAATAATGATGACCCATCCTGGGAAATAACAATGACAGCTTGTGTTCGGGCAAATGCCTGCTCTGGGAAGGCACCATATTTGTAGATATAAATCTAGCAATTATTTGAAGCCTCACAGCAGTTTACTGAAAAATATCCATTTTAGTTACTTTTTCTCACCTTTCAGAAAATACCAGGCCCTCAAATTTAAAGGAGGAAAGGCTTATTTCCACTCACAGGTCTGTAGAGGCTTCAGGCCATAGTAGGCTGGCTCTAGGCATGGTGGCATGGAATAGGGACACGTCAGAGGAAAAATACCTCATGGTGTGGCAGGCAGGAAGCAACAAACAGCAAGAGCCATGGCAGCAACATGGCTCAGCCTTTACTTTTCAGTGCCACTCACAGCCACTGTGGAGAATGATCCACATTCAGAATGATGCTAACCCATCATGCATTAATTTAATACCTAATCACATACCTTTAAGCCCAGCACTTCAGATCCTGCCACCTCTGAAAATGACCACCTATCACTGTATAAGGACTTAGAGGAACATCTAGATACAAGCTGAACAGTGGAAAGAATTTCACTGCCATAGGAAAGAATTTCAGCCATATTTTTTCTCAGTCCTTGACATAATACCTATATGAAGAATTGATTTTACCATATGTAGAAGGCTGGTGACTGCACAGGAATTTTTGAGTAGCTTTATTTTCTGAAGACAGCCTATCACAATGCATAGAGAAGGAAAAAAAAGGATGATACATTTTACAGACAGGAGGCAACTTTATTGTTAATGATTTTGGGGCAATGTGACGATTAATTATACATCTGTTTGACTATATGAAATACAACAATAAGTAGCTTTGTGTCAAATTCTTCTTCATACTTCATTTAATAACCACAATTGCTCTATACAGCTGATTTGTATTGCAGTTGAAGAATTTCAGGTTCAGAGAGATCAAGGAACTTGCTTGGCAATATATAGGTGGTAAACGCTACAATCACAGAATCCAAACTGCTGAGCCTCTGCCCTTACCCAATACTGTATCAATCCAGCCCTGAGGTTTTCTTAGCATACATTTGAATAATCCTTTCCAGTAGACTACAAACTGCTAGGAACTAAAAGATAAAATTTATATTGTTCCTTCAAAAATATTTATCACAACATTCTGCAAGAATTTCTCCTAAAATGGTACTATCAGCAAAAACTGAAGCATACCCGACAGATATATAGACAGACAGACAGACAGGTAAGAAAGTATAATTATTTGGGGAAGTAATAATGGGAAGAAGGAAAAGATCAATGGGCAAGCATGAAGGAGAACAAATTTAATTTCAAATTTAATACTTGAATTCTAACTTATTTCAGCCAACTCTAGTGAAACGTCCTTGCAGAGAAATGGCTAACATCTCTCCTGATTTACACATAAAATGATTTATTGCCATTCTCTCCTCTGTAAAGCAATGTTGGATCAAAAGGATTAGTGGCATTACATTATGCTGACTACAAAGTTTAATACATTTCAGGCTGTTAAAAATTTATAGAAACAAATAAGAGACTGCAACATCAGTGAAAGCACTAATCCCCTGCAAGTAAAGAATAGCTCTTAGGCTGTCATTTCCTTTGGAAATACAAACCCAAGTGATGGCAGTTTGTAGGTAATACTCAAATTCTACTTGGGCTATGTCACGTACAAAGGCTGTATGAGCCTTTGAGGCTGTGTGGAGGTTTATCTTAAGGTACAGGGCAGATAGATCAGTACCAACGCTTCATCAAGTCATGTTCATGTGGGGTGAGCAGTACAAGGGTGGGATGATAGGGCAGAAATGATGCGGTGAGGGGGAGGTTAGTGTCTCTTCAGTGGTTAAAAGGACTTGAAAGTAAAGAATGCAAAATTGACCTATAAATATTAAAGTACAAAACCATCCCAAGAGTGGATAGGTAACATCCCTTGAAGGGTGCACAATGATTTCAAAGTCATTACTATATATTCATTCTGTTGTGCATTTACAAGATTAAAAAATGAACCAGATCTCCTGGAAGAGAAAGCCAAGATATGCATTCATGGTGTTCTACCTAGAGAGCAAGATCTCTAATCCAAAGAACTGAACCCATCTGATCCCAGAGGACATTTCATCTTGCCTTGCAGAAAATAAACTAAGCCCCCTCAAACATGTGATTGATTTCATTCTTGTCATACAATATCAAGTTAAAGAATCTATTCAAAGATGAACAACATTTTGAGAAGCGACTGTGCTGGTGACATCTGTAATAGTAGCATGCTAAGAGGCTGAAGTGAAAGGCTTGAAATTTCAAATCCAGCAAGACCTTGTCTGAAAATTAAAAATAAAAATAAGGTGTTGTGAACATAGTTTAGTGTGAGAAACCTGGGTTTAACCCCAGCACTAGCCCTGACCAAAAAAGAAAGAAATTCTACACAGTAAAGAAGAAGCTGCAGTTATATTCTGTTACATGTTTGTTACAAGGGGTTTGTTTATATTAAAGTGCTGGTTTAAACTTTATTTTACATAGTTTATACTCCCTCACCACCACCACCTCAAAACTTACTCCCACCATTTTCTCTGGGATCTTCAGCCCCACAGGCTGACCCGAACAGGCTGCCTCAGCAGTGCTGAGTGATCCTCAGACCCTCGGGCTTATGTGAAATATAAAAAAGGTGCACGAGGTCACAACCCTCTTAAAGTTAAAGTAAGCACTGGGGAGATAGCTCTTCCTGGCAAGCACAAGGAGCAGAGTTCAATCCTGGTACCACATGCCATGCTGGGCCCAGAACCCCAGGCATGCCAAGCCAGCCACCAAGACCCCATGTGGTGGTGCATGCCTGCAATCCCAGCGCTGGGGAGGCTGAAACAAGAGGATCACTACGAGTCTGAGCTGCATAGCGAGCCCTGTACCACATAAATAAATAGATTTTTTAAAAAATAAAGACATTATTTGTACTTTTACCTCTGCTGACATTTGCAATGACGTGGAAGCAGAGATGGGTAATATTCTTTTCTTAGCAGGTGTCAGGGCAGTGACAAAAATTGTATTCATAGTCATATTGTACTGTGCACTTGCCAAGCAGTCTCAAATAAAAAAGGAGTAGAAAAGCCAGTTTTGCCGAAGCATTTCCCTGATTAAACAGCAGAAATAGGATGAGGTCCATCCAAGCTTGTCCTCTGAATCCATGCGCTTTGACCATGCCTGGTAATGAAATGGGTATAGTGGAAAGGACTTTTGCCCCATACTCAGGCACATGGTTACCAGCAAAATAAGTGCTTCAAGCCTGAGCGAGCCAAAGGGTGGTCTACCCACTTAACTCCTAGAACATTGTTTGGAAAAAAGCCTAGCCAATAAAACAAGCTTTTTTTTTTTTTTTTTGCAGAACTGGGGATTGAACTCAGGCCCTTGCACTTGCCAGGGAAGTGCTTATTCCACTGAGCCATCTCTCTGACCCCTTAAAACATGCTTATGTAAAAGTAGGTATTTGACAGATATTTTATCAAAAGTAACATAAGCCCCTCACTTCAAGGAAAACAACCGGTAGCATGTCCTATTGATAATAAAATTTATGCTTTCGAGTGAGCATTAGAATGTTTGAAAAGTCTTATAAACAAAAGTGATTTTTTTTTTAGTACCTTGTGCTTGTCAGGTAGGCACTTATGCCACTGAGCCACTTCCCCGGTCCCAACAAATGACATTTTTTATATTACCAAATATGACAGTATTTTGGGAGCCCTCCATAATTCATTAAACCAGTACCTTCCAAATGACCAAGCGTAAAACAGCAAAATAATGCTTTCGTAAAAGGCATATCCAACCTAAATAAATGGTACATCAGTGGATTGTAATGTAGCCAAGCGCTAAAGTTGGAATTTAAATAACACCCATGTGCCCAAGGTGTGGCCCCCAGCCTACCCCTGCATTAGGAGGCTACAGAAGGTAAACTGGTTCGGTGCAATATAATAATCTCAAAACATGATGATATGAAATTAACAATAGTTATTATATTGCATATTGTTATGTTCAGAGTAGCTACTCAGATTACCAAATATCTGATTCATACTATGAGTTTTTCTGGTACTTTTTATTTCATGTTTATGGAAACTCAAATAAGCTTCTCCTCCATTGCAGCCTCGCTGACAGGGTAGGTAAGATACCATATCTAAATACATTATAATTTTGAAGGTGTTAAAATGTAATAGTGCATGTGTTTCAGAATCAGTGAAATTAAATACCTCAATCCCATGCTGAAAAAGTAATTTTCTAACTATTTAGCTTCCAATAAAATTTTATCCATTCTCCAAATCTTTCTATTATTGCAACGTGGGCTCATTGTTTAAGATTGCTTTAAAACTCAAGACCAACTGGCAAAACTATAAGGAATTTTGAAACTTGGGGAAATTACTATAGTTCAATAACCAACTTCTACTTGTAATATTTGAACAGATGACATAATAATTTGGAGCATTATTTCTGGAGATTAGAAGCTACCACTCCCTGAGGCTTAGACATGGGCCCCTCACTCTGGGGAGACCCAGTGCAGATCCTCCACCCCAAGGGTAGCCCTGGGCTCCACATCAGCTCCCTGTCTGTTCCATAGACCCCAGTCTCCAGACCAGCTTCCCAAGATTTTCTCATCAAATTGTGTTTTTCATTAGTCTCTGACTCTCTCTGCCCTCCCCCGCCCCCATGAACTATGTCACTCTTGGAAGCACAACAACTTATCTCCATTGAATTTATTCTGTTTTCGCAGGCCCTCTGCTCATAAATAATCTGCCTTACAATATCAGTTGTTATCACTATATATCTCTAAATCTCAGCCGTGTTTTCTCAATTTTTTGTCAATGGATTTGTGATCCATTATAAAGCAGCTAATAGATCAGGCAGCTGGGTTATAGCCTGGGTTTCTGGCAGTGGAGGGCCGACCCTAGGCTCTTTTACCTTATTTACTGAATGTTTATTAGTGCCCTCTTCGAGCAGACACTGTTCTAAGCACTGAGAGATAGACACCCAACAGAAAGAGTATGGTTCCTATCTCTCAATCAGTTTATGTTCCACCAGAGGAAAGCAGATCTGTTCACAAAGCAACACAAGCACCAGGTAGAATACCATCTGTACTGATGAACTCCTAACAGAACTATGACGGAGCAGAGAAAATGTGAACTGAAGAGAGTATGGCTTCAAGGAGGACCAGGCATTTGAACTGTACTTGAGTGATGGATAGAACTGAGTAGAAAGTAGGCTGAATGCCTAGGGGTCCTGGGGAGGGAAGAAAGAGGAAAATGAGGAAGAAAAAAGCTCTTCATTGCCACTATTTTTGACACTGTTTCTTAGATTCATGGTCAGCCCAGAGTTGGAACACCAAAAAGGCAGCCCTATCCTCACAGCAGTCCTCCAAGTCTGCCTGTGAGCTGCTGAGGTACCCAGCGACCTGCTGCTGCGGACAAGCACCAGAGGCTGTCGAGTTGCTAAAAGGTTCCTTCTGCCCCTTCTTTTGCAGCACCACCCTTCAGCTCACACTCTGCCTGTCGTTTTGTTCTTCACACTTTCCTAGGCTGAAGGTGTGGACTGCACTGCACAATGAATTTATTGATGGGACTGTGAGAACAGCCGGGGTACTTGGGCCCACCAGCATTAAGGGTTAAGAAACTCTTATTTATTTATTCATCTGTTTTTATAAAGAAAAAAAAAAGGATTAAAAAGCCCTGGAAACCTGAAAGCAAATTTAACCTGGTCTCTTTAGCTGGCACTGAGCACTTACAAGGTTGGATGGGGCGCTCAGGTGGGGGTGTCGGGTGCTCCTCATCCCCGCAGCAGCCCCTCCCCCTGCCTTGGTCCTGTTCCAACAGCTTCCCTCCCTTGATGTCTTGGCAGAGCTCTTCAGCCCCCGCAAGGCACTCGATTTTTATTTCTGAACTGATCAACTTGACATTTAAAATAAGTGAATGTGCGTAAGCCCCAACCAAGGAAAAACAGCTAGTTAATAGCAAAAGTGAAACTAAAGCTCAGTCTTTTACAATTCCCATGATTTTAACTCTAGTTCTTCTCAGCCTGGTAAACAAAGCAGGAGCTTAGAGGATTTGCAAGATAATCCTAATATAGTATTCCAGTGGCCAGAGAACTTAGATAAGAAATCAACAAATCTGTATGTCTTTCCCTCTGTTTATGTCAGCTTACCCTCCTATTGGCAGCAGTTTAACTTTGCTTATTTGTATCCAGCTATATTCCAAATATATATATATATATATATAAATCCTCCTTCAAAGTTTTATAAAATGTAACAGAATAACATTAGAAATAGGTGCTTAGGAGGCTGAGGCAGGAGGATTGTTGGTGAGTTCGAGACCAGCCTGAGCTACAAAGTGAGCTTAGGCCAGCCTGAACTGCAGTGAGACCCTGTCTCAAAAAGACAAAAAAAAAAAAAAAAAAAAAAAAAAAAAGAAATGTTGCCCATAAATTTGTCCCATGAATAATTGTCTCACTCATCAATGTATGAAAAATATTGATATATATGTAGATACTGTGGTAGTTATAAAACATACTGAATTTAAATTTGTTAAAAGATTTATGTTGTTGCGTTTTCTATTCGACAACAGATGCTAAAGGCTTAATTATCGCCATGGAGTGAGTGCTGTTCATGACTGAGATGTGGAAAAGAATTCCACCTCCAAAGGCAGGACCCACATGAGCACGTGGCAGTCACCATCCATTCTGAAATGCTTACTTTTGATACATACTAATTTTATTATCTCCCTTTTTATGCGAAAACTGGAAGCACTTATTTGGGGGACTTAACAGATTTCCCATCTCCTAACACTGTTCTATAGATATTTCTCTCTTGACTAAGAATTTGAGTAGAGGACAAAAAAATTCAGAATTGTTAGTGTGGGTGGTTACCTGACCTACAGCGCTTTCCTCTTGCTTCTTACATTTGAAAGGTTATTACTTAAACATGCAGCTTAACCAGGGGACAATTTGAAAATCTTTGGTAAAACTTGCAAAGCCTAACATGGTTATATACCTGTGTTAATTACTCTTATTGTTGGGACAAATATCCGACACCCAAATGAAGGAAAGAAAGATCTATTTAGCTAGCACTGAAGAGGGGGATTCGGTTCATACTCAGCTGGCTCCAAGGCAGAGTGGCAGATAGCAAAGGGTAGCCATCACTAGTGGTGATGGAGAGCAGAGAGCAAAAGGGAGAAGCTGCAGGTCCAGCCCTTAACTAAGTTCTCTGCCCTCCTTACATTGTAATGCAAACTACCCACCCAGGTCCAGGGTGTAGTACTCACACCTGCAATCCCGGCATTGGACCAAGAATCAATCATAAACTTCAGAAGCCACCATGTGACTGTTTGAGGCTTTGAAGGGACAGCTAGACACAAACCATAACAATACCTCACCTCAGTTCTAAGGAAGGACTAAGTCTGTGAGAACAAAGAGGAGCTTTATTCATCTTTGCAGCTACTTACTTCTATGCTATCCTCATAGAGTAAAAGGCATATCAGATTGTGGGAGAATCCAAAGAGCAGAACCTAAATTGGCTTACCCTGAAATATTTTATAGCCAAGTGAATCCAAAATGTTTTCTTTACCATTTTAAAATGTCATTCGTGGAAAACCAATTTTTGAGGTTTTTCATTTCCTGTTATTCCCTTTCATGAAAAATATGTCAACACCACTGAGTGAAGCCACTTGCTATATGAAATTATTTAAAAAGGACTAATTAAAACTTAGTTGCTCTGTACAACATTGATTTCGTACACACAATCTGCAATGTCTCTTCTGTAATAATTAGATGACATGTCAAATCGTCCACTAAAATCTTTCCTAAATCATGATATTGAAAACATAACAGCTTTATATAAAAGAAGATTCATTCCAATGTGCTACCAAATGATAAGAAACTAATTAAAATGAAGGAGAGTGAGGACATAGCTATGTGTTATCTCACTGGAAAAGCTTTCTTCTCTGATACAGAGACACCTTCAATCATTCTGAGCCTCATGGAATGTTTGGTTTCTTTTTCTACACAGGCATCAGCAGCTGAGGGTCAGGCTACAAGGAAAGGAAGCTCCTCTGAAATGATTTAGTCAACTTTTCATTCATAAACCAAAAAGTAATGAAGATCTATAAAAGCACAAATAATTTTATATCACTCATGATAGGTATCTGCACAAGATATCTCCATATAATAGCACTTTTGCCACCTCTTCTCAAAAATACTACCTTGAGAAATTCAGACTTATATTTGGCTAAGAAATAAATTGGTCAATAGATTGAATAGGAAGTCTTTTAAGTAACTAGTTTTAGTTAGGGGCTGAAAAAATGTTGCCTATTACAATCTAGGCCTGACTAGATTGTGCCCTGTCTGTTCAATAATTTGCTACGGTCAAATGAACCCGAAAGGAGTGTGGGCTGCCTTTCTACACGAGCACTAAGCGATTTAAGCAGATGTGGGTAGCGTTCTTGAGAGACATTTAATCTGAACATCGTAACCACACGTACTGGGGACAGTGTCAATCGAGAGTGATATAACTTGCTCTACAAAGACCTCAGAAGATTCAAGTAGAGTTCGAGTCTTCTGAGACATAGCTTATGCTTCCAGATTGAGGGCCAACTTCCACGCCTTGTTTCCTCTCATTGTCAAAAATACAATAGTACTTCTACAGTAAGATAGTACTTCACATCATTAAGGATGAAATTTAAAACATAAGATGCAAGAAAAATTAGTCAAATGTGGAGAAATTGGCATCCACATGCATTATCCAGTATAGCAATGTAAAATGGTACAGACAATGCAGATAGATTTCTCTTCTCTCAAAATATTGAACAGAATTATAATGCAATCAAATAATTCTAAATATATATCACCAGAAATGGAAAGCTTAGGCTTAAACAGGCACTTGTGTGTCCACCAGCATTCAGACTAGCACCATTCACAGTAGCTCTGTTATGGTTTGTGTCCCCCAAAAGCCTCATGTAGTCTTGGGGGGGCATCTGGAGTTTGTGATTGATCACTGTGAGTGTGGATGCTGCATCTGCCTGGGGCAGGTGATTCGCATTACAATGTAAGGAGGGCCGGGAGGCTGGCCAGCTGCCTGAGCTGGGGCCTTCCTTTTACTCGCTTGCTCTTTACCCCACCATGAAGGTCGCTCTCTGCCCTGTGCCGCCAACTGAGTACAGACTGAAACCTCCAGTAAGTGTGAGATGAATAAATGTTTCCTTCCTTCCTTTTGTGCATTAGGTGTCTGAACCAGCAATGAGAGAAGAGTGACTGAGACGAGCCCAGAAGAAGCAACTCAATATCCATCAACATATTATGCCAGCCTGGGAATGTGACTCATTGGAACAGTGTTTGCTCAGTACTGTGAGGCCCAGGGATGTAAGTCTTTGGAACTGCAGAAAGCACTGATACTTAAACAAAGTGGTCAGCCATAAAAATGAAATTGTGATACACAGTACAAAATGGATGGACCTTAAAAGCATTATGTTAGGTGAGATGAGCCAGACACAAAGGGACAGTCCTGCATGGTTGCACTCATGAGGTATGCAGGAAAGGAAATTTCTGAGACTTAGTAGAATTTCAAGATATAAAAGAAATAGTGAACAGAGCTTTCTTGTTTAGTGGAAAGAGATTCTCAGCTTGCCATGACAATAATGTTCCAGAAACTGATGTTGGTGAACACTAACCAATTTCATGAATGTGCTGAATGTCTTTGAATCATATACGTAAAATGATTAAACACTAAACTGTGTATTATGTATATTTTATGATTTTAAAAGACAAAACACTAGGAAGCACGACACCCACTCCTCAGTCCCACGCACGTACATGCACATATAATCATGATTGTTTTAATGTTTGGGGCATCTACCCTAGGGCCACAAAAACACCTCACAAATCCCTAGAGCTGCCTATTCTGGAACCTCTGCATGGACAGGCATGTCCCTGACAGAAATCTCTGAGGTATTGCTCCGTGGAGGCTTCAGGGATCCATCGGTAAGCTCATTTAGTTGTAAAAAAGGTGCTTTTAATCAGTGGCTTGAATTTTCTATTGTCAAGTATTGGAAGGGGTTAACCAGATTGAAGGAGGACACAATAATGCTAAATGAAATAAATTGAACACACAAGCTTAAATAATTGCATGGCTTCCCTTATATGAGAAATTCAAAATGAAAATAAAGAGCAAAATAAAACAGATAGTAGGATATGGGAACATAAATCTTTTGAGAATTGGAGGGAGCCCAAGAAATAAAGGGAGCATAGAAGGGAATAGGAGCGGCTAAAAAGAACAAATATGAATTGTGCACCCGTGCATGCATCGTGTGGGAGGTCCTGCTCCCCACAAGTAATACAGTCTTTCTGTGTTCCAACAGGTACTAAGAAAAACAGAAAGAAAGCACATGCACCAGACAGATTAATTTAAGCCTTGAAAACATTTGAAAATTACTGTTCAAAACACGAGAAATTTGTTTTTTTATTATTTTTTCTTTCTATTGAAGAACAAGTAGCAATGAGACAGTTTCAAGACAAATTAACAGGACAGATTCCATAATTTTTTTTTTTTTTTTTTTTGTCTTTTTGAGACAGGGTCTCACTATGCAGTTCAGGCTGGCCTTAAGCTCACTTTGTAGCTCAAGCTGGTCTCGAACTCGTAACAATCCTCCTGTCTCAGCCTCCTGAGTGCTGGGATTACAGGCATGCGCCACCACGCCCGGCTCAGATTCCATAATTAATACATTGTAGACTGTTTTCACAATGTTTTGGTATTGTACAAGGTGCATATATGATATTGTACTTGCAGACATTATTATAGCAGATGTCTTTAACCAGAAACTTAAGAGAGTGTAGCTGTATACTTACTTTTTATAGCTGAATTGTATCACAGATTCAATAATTAATACTATCCACCTTGTTATCTTCCTAGTGGTTGTCTATACATAGTACCAGAAACTGACATAATAACCTCTCCAGCCACTATTAGTGCAAACCTTGCCTCCCATAGAATTATGCATAAATACTGCAAATTTATCCTAACTGTACTGTCTATACAAACACATCTTGGTTTTTCCTTTCTATCCCTCCCTTATTTTTGTCTAGACCTATCAAATATGGGCACTCTGTTGTCATCAAACCACTATAGGTGTCTGAACACAGTGACACAATCCAACACAGTCCAGCATTCCACAATAATAGTGATTTATTTGAAGAAGTTTTTGACTATAGCCCTTTATAGCTCAACCTATGGCCCCGCATTGTATACCTCATTTTTATACTTTTCTGCTGTATGGTTAAGACTGAAATAGAGCAAGACCTATATACCAAAAAATGTACCTTTTTGTTTATGATGACACCAGTCAAGTCCCCTCAGGGATTATCATATAATCTTGTACTGTACTCTGTAGATCCTTTGTCAGTGTGAGCCATTTGGATGAGTCATGGCCAATGCTTGACCAGTTTGCTCTCTGTGAGAGCCTGAGAGACAGTTTTCTCTCCATGTGACTCTCTGCAGGCACACAATAGATCATCCATCACATTCATCCGTGGCTCCATAATATTCTTGATCAGAAAGTTTGGGACACAACTGCATTTCATGATGTTGCAGTACAGGTTCTCCTATGTCCTGAGTCTTTGCTGACCTTGAAAGGCTAGGGCCAAAACATTGGCTGACCTTAAGGCCCTTCTATTTCTCTAGTTTTTGATCTGTGAACTTAGGTTGTTAACCATCCAGAAGAAAATCTGCTTAGTACCAACAGCATATGCCGTTCAGTTTGCCCTAACTATCTCACTAAATTCTTTTTAGTTGTTGTACATTTCTATTTGTATTTCTTCTTTTGACTTCTTATATACTAGGGAGGCTATATGATATTTGCACATATGTGTCTGGTTAATTTCACTAACAAGTATATGTTCAAATGACATCCACTTCAATATAAGTGCTTCAAGTTTATCATTCTTTATAGATGAGTAATACTCCGTTATATAGAAATACCACATTATTTAGAACCATTCCTCATGTGACAGACATCTTGGTTGTTTCCAAGATTTGCTATCACAAATTGTACTGCTATAAACATAGATACACATATATCACTATGATATAATGTTTTCAGCTCCTCTGGGAAAATTCTCAGTAGGGGGATAGCTGACTTGAATGGGATTTCTAGTCCTACTCCTTTGAGGAGTCTCCACACTAATATCCACAATGGTTGTACTAGTCTCCGTTCCCACCAGCAGTGGAGAAGTGTTCCCTTTTCCCCACAACCTCTCCAACATTTGTTGTTGGTTAATTTCCTCATGACAGCCATTCTTTCTGGAGTGAGATGGAATCTCAATATTATTTAAATTTGCATTTCATGGATGACTAGCGACATGGAGCATTTTTTCATGTATTTACTTGCTTCTTTAATTTTGTCCTCTGAGAAGTGTGTATTCATCTCAGATGCCCACTTCTGGATTGGGTCTTTAAATTTAATGGCCCTAATATATCTTAGTTCTTTATATATTCTAGATAGCAGACCTTTGTCTGATAGCTTATTAGTTAGGATTTTTTCAAAATTTGTGGGTTGTCTGTTCACTTTGTTGACAATTTCTTTTGATGTGAAGAAACTCCTCAAGAAGAGTTGATCCCGGTTGTTGATTCTTTCAAGTGTTTCCCATGTGAATATATGTTTGTTCATGAACTCTTTACCTACCCCTATGTCTTCAAGAGTTCCTCCTACTTTCTCTTCCAACAGATTCAGTGTTTTTGTTTTAATGTTTAGATCTTTAATCCATTTTGACTTTAGGTTAGTGCATGGTGAAAGAACTGGGTCAAGTTTTAGATTTCGGCATGTAGAAAGCCAGTTTTTCCAGCAACATTTGTTAAAGAGGCTATCTTTCTTCCAGTAAGCTTATTTGGCCCCTTTGTTGAAAATCAGATGACTGAGTGTGTTTATAGATGCCTCTGCATCTTCTAATCTATTCCATTGATCCTCAGGTCTATTTTGTTGCCAATACCATGTTGATTTTATCACAATGGCTTTGTAGTATAATTTCAAGTCAGAACTTGTGATGCCTCCTGCCTTGTCTTTATTGGCCAAGATTGCCTTTGCTATTCTAGGCCTTTTCTGGTTCCAAATAAATTTCAGGAATGATTTCTCTATGTCTGGGAGGTATGTTGGTGGCAGTTTGATAGGGATTGCATTAAATCAGTGCAATAATTTTGGGAGTTTGGCCATTTTTACAATGTTGGTTCTTCCTATCCAGGAGCATGGAATATCTTTCCATTTTCTGAGATCCTCTATAATCTCCTTTCTTAGGGTGTTGTAATTTTCTGTGAAAAAATCCTTGACTTCCTTAGTTAAGTGAATTCCAAGGTATTTCATTTTCTGTGGTGCTATTGTAAAAGGTATGTTTTCTATTGTTTCCCTCTCAGGGTGTTTGTTATCTGTGTATAGGAATGCTATTGACTTTTGTGTATTGACTTTGTATTCTGCTATGCCACTGAGTTTCTGTATCAATTCTAGTAGTTTCTTGGTGGAATTTTTTGGGTTTTCCAAGTAAAGTATCATGTCATCTGCAAATAATGATAATTTAACTTCTTCTTTATCTATTCTTATTCCCTTTATTTCTCCTTCTTTTCTAATGGCTGTTGCTAGTGATTGCAAAACTATATTGAATAGGAGGGGTGATAGAGGACACCCTTGTCTTGTACCTGTTTTAAGAGTAAAATATTTCAGTTTTTACACATTTAGGATTATATTAGCTTTTGGAGTGTCATAGATGGCTTTTATCAAGTTAAGGTAGAGTCCATCTATTCCAATATTCTGTAGGACTTTGAACATAAATGAATATTAATATAGTGTATTATATTTATAGATTTTCGAATACTGAACCATCCTTGCATCCTTGGGATGAATCCTATCAGGTCACAGTGTATGATCTTCTTGATGATTTGCTGTATTCTATTTGCCAGGATTTTGTTGAGTATTTTTGCATCTATGTTCATGAGGGAGATTGGCCTGTAGTTCTCCTTTTTAGTTGTATCTTTCCCTGGTTTTGGAATCAATATAATACTTGCCTCCAGAAATGATTTTGGGAGAACTGTTTCCTTTTCAATTTCATTGAAGAGTTTGTGGAGTGTGGGGATTATATCTTCTACAAATTTCTTGTAGAATTTACCTGTGAATCCATCAGGACCTGGACTTTTCTTTGTCATTAGGCTTTTTGTAACGTTTCACATTTCGTTGGCTGCTATTGGCCTATTGAGAATTGTTATATCTTCTTGATTCAGTTTTGGTAATTTGTACCTTTCGAGGAATCTGTCCATTTCTTCTGTGTCTTCTATAGAGATTCTCAAAATAACTATTGATAATTTTCTGAATTTCACCCTTTTCATTCCTTATTGTTTGTATTTGACTTTTTTCTTTCATCTTTTTGATGGGGTTGGCTAAAGGCTTATGAACTTCATTTAGTCTTTCAAAGAACCAGCTTTACAATTCATTGATTCTTTTAACTGTTTTCTTCATCTCAATTGAGTTGATTTCTGCTCTAATCTTTATGATTTCTTCCCTTCTTTGCACTCTGGATTTTGTTTGCTCTTCTGTTTCTAAATGCTGGAGGTGCAGCATTAGGGTGTTTATTTGTTCCCATTCTGTTTTCCTAATGTATGAGTTCATACCTATGATTTTCCTTCTAAGAATTGCTTTCATCACATCCCATAAATTCTGCTAAGTTGTGCTTAAATGTTCATTGAATTGTAGATACTGTTGAATTCCTTGTTCAATTTCTTCTGTGACCCATTGATTGTTTAGTAGGGTGTTGTTTAATTTCCATGACTTTAGCAGGTTTTTCTGGTTTCTTTTATCATTTAGTTCCAGTTTCATTGCACTGTGGTCAGATGATATGCATGGGATAATTTTGGACATGTGTAGCTGAAGAAAATGTGTATTTAGCTGTGGTTGGGTGGAACAATCTGTATATGTCCGCTAGGTCCATTTGATCCAAGCTCTCTTTCAGTTCTGCTACTTCTTTTCTAATTCTTAGTCTGGTTGACCGTCTTTTGGAGATAAGCATGAGTTAAGGTCTCCTGTTAAGATTGTGGTCTTAGGTATTAGGTTTCTCATGTCCATCAAGATCTGTCTTACATAACTGGGTGCTCCTGTGTTTGGTTCATAGATATTTATGAGTGTTATCTCTTCCTCTTGAATTTTTCCCCTGACCAATATATAGTGACCTTCCTTGTGTCATTTGATCCTTCTTGGTTTCAAGTTGAGACTGTCTGAGAACAGAATTGCTACTCGTGCTTTTTCTGAGGTGCTGAGGCATACAGTATTGTTTTCCATCCTTTGACTCCTAGCCTATGAATGTCATTTTGAGTTAAGTGTGTTTCTTGTATACAGCATATTGTTGGATTTTGTTTCCTAATCCATTGTGCCAGTCTATTTCTCTTAATTGGTGAATTGAGTCCATTTACATTGATGGTTATAATTCAAATGCATTGACTTATGATTGCCATGATATTTACCTGCTGTTCTTTACTCCTTTTTATGCTGTGTTTAATTGTCTGCCCTGTTTAGTGTGTGCCTTCCATTCTCATTCACGGAGTTCTGGTCATTGTGGTCTTTCTCTAGAACATCCTTCAGTATCCTGTGCAGGGATGGCTTTGTCTTCATGAAATTCTTTAGTTATTCTTTGTCATGGAAGTATTTCACTTCTCCATCAAGCCTGAAAGAGAGTTTTGCAGGGTATAATAGTCTGGGCCGGAATTTGTTTTCATACAGGACTTGAAGAACTCTGCTCCATGCTCTCCTTGCCTTCATTGTTTGTGTAGAGAAGTCAGCTGTAATTCTAATGGGTTTTCCTTTGAATGTGATCTGCTTCTTCTCTCTTGCAGCTTTCAGTATGTTAGTCTTGTGTTGGATATCTGGGTTCTTGACTATTATATGTCTCAGTGTGTTTTTACTTGGGTTGAAGTTATTTGGTGTTCTTTATGCTTCGGTTACCTGAATGTTGGATTGTTTCCTCATATTTGGGAAGTTTTCTGCGATTACTTCTGCCCATATTCTTTTTATATTGACTCCTTCATTCTCATTGATAGCAATTAACCTCAAATTATTCATCCTGGCGTCATCTTGCAGGTGATGAATTCTTTTTTCTTGCATTCTTGTTGTTTTTAAGAGATCTTTTCTCACCTTTTCATTAGCTGCACCAGTGTCATCAAGAAGTGAAATTCTGTCTTTGCTTTCACTCAGTTTTGTGGGCTTGAAGGTGGCTCCGTGGCGCAATGGATAGCGCATTGGACTTCTAGAGGCCAAAGGCATTCAGTTTTGTGGACTTGTGATTGAGATTTTTAGTTCTTCTATGTCTCTTTGACTCTGCTTCATGTGTTCTATTTCTTTTTTGTATTGTTCATTCCAAGAATCCATCATATTTCTAATCTCCTCTATTTTTTTATTCATGTCTTCTTTGGAGGTAGCTATTAATTCTTGTTCTGCAGAGTTTCTTCCACTTTGGGTTTCCTCTGTGTGTTTCTGGGCTTGTTTCAGTATTTCAGATGCTTTGATTTCAAAGAATTCTTTTTTTATTTCAGAATTTATTTCCTCTTTGAGTTCCTCATGACCTTTCAGCTGTTGTATCTTTGCTTCTGATGCTGTTAATTCATACATTTCAGCTGGAACAGTGTTCCTTGCACTTGTTCTGGGTGAGCATTGGGTTTCCCCCATATGTTTCTGGATTTGATTCTTTCAGATGCTATGTATTCAAGTATTTCTTTTTTCATTTCAGGCATTGATTCTGGTCTGAGTTCCTCTCTATCTTTCTGCTGTTGTTCCTTTGCTTCCATTTCTGTTAATTCATTCATTTCAGCTGAGCTAGTGTCCTCTGCAATTATTGGTGGACTCAAGGTCTGAGATTGCATTTTTCTCCTTGTCTTTGTCATTTTGAATAACACTGACCTCTGACCTTGGTGTAAAGCTTTGGTACAGCTATAACCGAACCGGGGTGTCCAGCGAGGGTTGGTGGGCTCGGGGGGGGGGGGCAGGGCTGGCAGGCAAGGGAAGAAGCCAAAGGCTGTGCCCCAGACTCACCCAACTGGGATTCCCAGAGTGGGCTGGCTGTTTTGGGGGTGTGGGGCCGGCACACAGGGGAAGAAGCCAAAGACTGTCCCAGACTCACCGACTGGGATTCCCAGACTGGGATGACGGGCTTGATGGGGGGGGTGGGCTGGTGGTAGGGAAGGAAGCCAAAGGCTCAGTCCCAGACTCACCGACTGGGGTTCCCAGCAACACTAGAAATTTGAAATAATAGAAATGATTTCCCTCTACATAACCCCCCAAGACTTCTAGTCCTCACTCCTATGAAAAGTTGATCTTAAAGAAAATACTATGAATCAACTTATAAAAACCTCAGTTAAGGAGCTCCTTGACTTGAGCAGATTGGCCTTCAGTTATAACTAAAAGTATTGGTCTTAAGAACCAGGATCTTAAATAAAACTGTCCTCTACCACTTTGTCTGAAAGCTGTAGTGGACAACCTCATTGCTCCAACCAGTGGCCGGCCCATCACAGCCAGCACACAGAGAAGGCAGTTATGTGCTCTTTGATTTTCCCACTTCTGTACTAACCGTGGGCTAGGCAGCAAAGGAGAATTCCAGTAGTAAGTGTAACAAATGCAATAACAGTACCAGGACTTTATTGGTTCCTGTGGTTTTCTTTGCTATAAAAACATAGCTTTCTGGTAAGACATTAAATAAATAAGGACCTCGTGACTGTGCCTAGAGCATTAAATATTATGGTACAATTTAAAGTATTTGCCTCGTGTTTGATTTCTATGTTTCTGTCAACTGTTTTGGCCACAGAGAAAGTTAACCCAGAAGCAAGCTCTTCCCCTTACATTGTCATACTCTGTGGTACCTCAGTTGGTGTCATAAGACCTCTCATCGTGTAGAAAATTCTTATTATCAATGAAAACATCAGCACTGGAGTAAGATAACCCCCATCAACAACTACTAAAATGAAAACAACCTAAAATTCTTATTGTACAAATGAATAAACTGAGACAATGAAAATTGAAAAGACTTGCCTGGCATCACTATTGCCATTTGAAGGATTGACACTTGAGGTTCCCTGGTCTTGGCTTAGTGGCTTTTCTTCAAGAATATGCTTCTGCTATAGATGCAGGAGAAACCTCGAACTTTATGCAAAGCATTCATGGTTTTGTGGATTTACTTCATTGGAATGATGGATCCAGGCACAGAAAAAAAAAAAAAAAAAAAAAAACCCACAGTTTTCTTGAGAAAATGTTGTTTACTTAAATCCTCACTCAGCACAGTGGCCTCTGTTTAAATGATTCATATCCTGACAGCCATTACATTCTTGAAACTCTAAAAATGTCCCTGGGCTTATGATGTATTGAATTTGACTAAAAGCAAGGAAATTCAAATTGTTCTACAGTGGTATTTTTCTATCCTTTTGTGGCTAGGATTTGCTAGACATTATCATGAGAAATTTTAATTGGCAGTGTTCCATTGTGTTCAAGAACAAAAGATGAACTAGGATTGCAGATTTGAGTAGTAATGTAGGGTTTTTTGTGTGGTGTGTTTCTCACCCCAATACACAAGCTTCTCTCCGGAAGATTGAGAATAGATGAACAGATTGGATTCAGGTCCAGACTTCACCTGCACCCCCTCTCTAATCCTACTACATCCACTGGGTTTCCTTCAATTTTATCATCTCTGATTTGGACACCAATTCTGTCTCACAATGGACATTATGCAAACAAAATGTGATGGTGACGCGATTGTGTCAGCCTCAGTAACAAAAGCCCAATTCAGCTGGATCAGCATAGTTCCAGCTGTGGCTGAGGAAGATTTAATGAAGACCACACCTGGGTGTGCTTCTTGCCTGAGAGGCATAGAAGGAAAACACAGTGGGAAGGCTCCCTTTTGTTTCTTCTGAACAGTTTCAGTCTTCACCTTCATCTTGGTTGTTGTCTCCTGGATTCCAGCACAGACTCCAACTTTCCCTTCAGTCTGCCAGTGTAGACCCTTTGGCTTCCTGACAGATTTGCCATAGATGCTGAGAACCCCAGGCCTTCGACCAGAACCTTTGATCTCCTGTGCAGAGAGCCCTTCTGTGCTCTTCCACACCTGACTATGGGTGGACATTGTAAGCCAATCTTGTAAATTTGTATATGTTGCACTAAATCTATTTCCCTAGTAAGTACTGACAGAAAAATTTACTAACTTATTTTAAAAATGCTTTAAAAACAAATAAGTACTATAATCATTCCAGAAAATACATTTTTTTATTGACTCCACAGAGAAAGGTTTGAAAAACTTAGACAGAACATGAAGAGCTCTATCTCTTGGGTAGAGAAAAAAAAGATCCTGTAGCAATGTGCTAATGAAATCATGCTGTGTGTATAAGGACTTATGAAAGATGAGTGTGGACTGAGGTTGGTATGTGAAGACAGGAAAGAGCTAAGGGACAGTGACAGTTGGTGGAAAGCAGTAGTGTGGTTTGAGTAGTGAAACCATCTTTTATTCTGGAAAAAGGATGGGGAATCCAATTGAAGAATGGAAAAGGGAAAATCTGTAGCATCTGCCAATGCCATTATAGAACATTAGAAGAATTAGGGTAATAAGTAGATGAATATCTCCTTATGCATACTCATATTTTTGGCACTTCTTGGCTCTTATTCCCATGTGAGCCAATGATTCCATTAGTAAGTATTTTAAAAAAAGCACTTGCTGCCTACCAAACTCTGTTCTCAGATTGAGAAAACTAATTAATGACAGATGAGATCTCTAACCACCTGACATTTACATTTTAGAATCATGTTGAGTGAGAAGAATAAAATGAACAATAAATATATAGAGAATTAGACATATGAAGCTAATTTTAAACAATAAATGCCATAAAAGATAAAATAAGGCAATAAGATATACAATGGCAAGTTGGAGTAATGGCACTAAAATAGACTAAATGTTCAAATTACTTTTCAAATAACCTTATAATTATTTTAGTTAAAAGCAATAAAACCCCAAACTACATTAAATATCACAGAGATTTTATTGACCCAAGTAGATGGACAGGATACTGAAGCAGATATAGGATTGAGTTGAATAACTGAAAGATTTAAGATTTGAGGGCTTTCAAACTGGGGAATCACTTAGAGAACACAATCTTCGTTTCCACTTTTCATTTTTTCTAGTCTTGGCAGTGTCTCATTCACATATCCTTCTTTTGACAAACCTAGTAAGAAATATAGTGTCTTTCCCAGAGAACATCTCCCCAGCCAAGGAAGCTGAATTAGTCAGACATGAGTGATAAGGTCACTCCCATGGCTGGGGCTGTGCTAGCGGTGGGATGTGAGGGGAAGCAAGCTATCGTAGGAGAGGATCCATAGCTATGTGGGTGACTGTATGGCCACCAGAGTTCACTGCAGTACATCCTTGACTTCCAGGCAGATTCATTGTTATTTGTTTTCCTTGTCATTAAAATTCAAAATGCCCTCCCCCTGAAAAAGATGCCCACTTTGCAAAATGCCAGTATCCCATAGGGAGCTCATCTACTCTTTCCAGAGGGATAGCCCAAAAGACATTTGCTATATCCATTCCATGTTTTCTCATGGTTTAGAAAATAATAAATTTAACCACTCTGACATTGTAGATATAAAATTATGGAGGAATCCCTACTATCTCCAGTAAAAACTTTCATTTGTAAAATACAGACAGTAAAAGAAACACTAACTACCTATCTATAGTCTATATTGCATACAAGATATTATTGAAGTAGAATCTGTCACACTTTCCTTGATGGAAACTAAATCCTTGAATTACCTCTTTGCCTGACCCTGGCTACCAGACCTCATCCACTGACCTCCTTGTAAAAGCTGAGACAGAATTGGGATTAGGTGACATCATGGTAATTTATCTACTTCCCAATAATACAATTATAGCTGTGTAAGGGGCTGAAGAATAGATTAATTGCAATACATCCTTTAGTAGACTTTATTTTTCTTAGTATAATGTCCTCAAATTCCTAGCTGGGCTTGTTCCATTACATTCCTGTACCCTCTACTTCTTAGTCACTAACTCCAGAAATGTCAGAACATGATTCTTAATTCTGGCCTAGTAACAATTTCAATATTTACTAGAACTCCATAAGCATAAGGAACTAGAAGTTCAACTTACACATAGAAAGTAAGGATATAGCTGTCTTTACCTATCTGACTATGTATCTTCCTAAATGATAAATACATTTAATCATCAAATTGACAATGTAATTTCAGTTGCAAGAAGCAGAAATCAAGCTCATGCCAATTTAAGAAAACAAAGTTCTTTTGGTTTCCTGGTGAGGCTGTTTTTCAGGGAAAGCCAAGGAAACCAAGAAAGAGATGCAAGGGTCAGAATCCTCAGACCTGGCTTCCTTCTTCATCTGATTGGCTTCACTTGTAGTCTCTTTTGTTTCAAGGAGAATAAAATATAGTAAAATAAAAGAGAAACATTTTCTAATGTTTCTAATACAGAATTTCACTAAACAAAATAATAAATATTCAACCATGGTTGTTATATCACATAATATTGTGTGCAAATTAGTTATTTAGATTATCAGACATAAGCATGCAAAATTGATTTTTAAAATAGTTATAAGAAATAAAAAAGAAGAAGAAAAACAAATTAAGCATTAACTGTTCCTTTCAATAGACCAGCAAAAATCAGCAGTGCAATCATCCAAGCCATCTTGTACATTTACACAAATACATCTTTCCCCTTCCTTCTTTATTTTTCCTCTCCTTCATCCAACTTGTTCCTTCCCCTTGAGCATTTTCTTTCTCTTTCATGGTATCTATTGGATCTTTCAGATTTTATTTGTTCTTTCAAGTTCTTGTATCAGTGAAACAATATGATGTTTGTACATGCAGGTCTTGTTTTTTCACTTATGAGTATGGTCTCTAATTGCATGGATTTACCTATAAAAAGTTCCAATTTATCTTTTACCGTGTTATTGATAGGTCCTGGCCCATGTACAAACTGTTAAATTATAATGGCTCTGCTCCAGCATGGATGAATCCCCAAAACAACACCTTATCTTCCCAATGACCGCTTGCTTCTTCCACACCCCAGCCCTGGATACAACTTCCCTGTACCTCTCCTGCCCAAACAAGAGTGCTTCCAGTCAGTTCCTTGTGTGTCACTGAACCAGTCCCTGAAATTCATCCCCTAGCAAAAGTCCATATAACTTCATCCACCTGTCTCAGGTCAAGAATCTCCCTATCTTCTTGTCCTTGGTGCTCTAGGTGTCTTCAGAGTCAGAAATGAATAAGTCCCCTCTCCCTTATTTCTGCTTCTCTGCCATGCTGCTGCTACCACTGTTACTGCCATTGCTGCTGATAAAACCTGATAGTTGCAGCAGAGCAATACTCCATTGTGTAAAAATACCACATCTTTCTTTTTTATCTATACCTCAGTTAATGGGCATTCAGATTATTTCCAAGATTTAGCTAAGACAAATTGTGCAGCTATTAACATGGGTGCACATAGATCCCTGTGGTATGATATTTTCAATTCTTCTGAAAAAATATCCAGGAGGGAAATACTGGCATGCATGGAACCTCCAATCCTAGGTTTTTGGGGAATCTCCACACTGATTTCCATAATAGTTGTACCAGTTTATACTCCCAAGAGCAGAGGAGAATGGTTGCTTCTCCCCATACCCTCAGCATTTGTTATGGGTTGACTTCTTAATAATAGTCATTCATTCTTGGGTGAGATGGAATTTCAGTGTTGTTTAAATTTGCATTTCTTGAATGATCAGTGATATTGAACATCTTCTCATATATTTACTTACCACTGTATTTCTTCATCCAGGAAGTATGTATTCATCTCAGATACTAATTTTATTTTATTTTATTGAGAAATAAATAACAATAAGACAATTTCGAAGCTGATTAATAGGACAGTTTCAATAGTTAATACCTTACACATTATTACCTTCTTAGTGGTTATCCATATTACAAGATACAGACAGGATATCCTGTCCAAACACTATTGAAACAAACCTTTCTTCTCATTGATTTAAACAAAAGTAGCTGTATATCTATCCTAACTATACTGTATATACAGATAGAGGGAATGGACCTTCCTTTGTACCCCCTTTTTTTGTTTAGTCCTGTCAGATATGGGTATTCCATTGGCATGTAAATACTATAGGTGCATGAATTCAGCAAAACAATCCAAACCAGTCCAGCAGTCCACAATAGTAGTGGGTTATCCACAGAAGTTGTTGACTTGAGTCTTTCACAGCTCAGGATATTAATATGGCTTTACTTTATATATCTCATTTTTATACTTTTCTGCTGGATGATTAAAACCAAGATAAAGCAAGACCTATATAACAAGAAATGTATCTTTTGTATCTGATAAGTTCAGTCAAGTCCCCTCATGATTTATCTGTAACCCTATACCACAGTTTGTAGATCCTTTATTAGTGTCAGCCATGTGGATGAGTCACAGCCATTGCTTGATTGATTTGCTCTCTGTGAAAGTCTGAAAGAATATCTTCTCTCCATGAGACTCTCCTTAGGCACACTCTACATCATCAATCACATTGCTCTGTGGGCCCATAAACTCCTTGATCAGAAAATTTGGGACACAACCGAGTTACATGATATTACAGTACAGGTTCTCCTATGTTCTAAGTCATCACTGACTTCTTTTTGTGGTACCAGGGATTGAACTCAGGACCTTGCACTTGCCAGGCAAGCACTTATTCACTGAGCTATCTCCCTGGCCCCCAGATGCTAAATTTATATTGGGTCTTTAAATTTGGGGGACCTGATTTTTAATTCTCTATATGTTCTAGGTAGAAGTCCTTTGTCTGAGGGGATACTTAGCTAATTTTTTCCCAATTTATGGGTTTTCCTTTTATACTCTCTTGATCATTTCTTTTGATGTATAGTAACATTTTTTAAAAGATGACATCCCAATTGTTGTTTCTTTCAAGTATGTAGCCAAGAGGCTGTCACTGGTGCAATACCTAATTTCCCTACTCAATAACTTTTTATTCTTGTACCAGGGATTGCAGTTGCTTATGTTTCTGAGTGACATTGCTGGCCCCAGTAAGTCCTTGGAAGCAGAATGCTTTCTTCCAATGACAGTCCAAACAGCTCCAACTGATGAGGGCCAGGCCCTGTTCCTGCTTTCCAGTGGATATTGGTAAGGGGGTGGAGGAGTAGAGAGAATTAACAGAAGAGTAGACCAAGTTTGTTGATCAAATACTAGTGCCACCTTGTCCACTTACTCGTCACTAGGAAAGATATTATAGCACTGTATACAAAAGGAAACTGATGCTACAGACACAGTGAGAACAAACTCCCCATCTGAAAGATATATGGGATGAGTTCATAGTCCCTAAAATTGAAGAATGAATTTTAGGGGTAACTAAGGGTAGGAACAGAATTTATTTATTGGGGGAAAGAAAGCTTCTTTCCCAGAATGAGAAGGGGCCCAGAATAGGTTGCCAGAGAACCTGTGTTTTCTAGGGATTTTTATAGAGCAAATTCTCAAAGTCAGGCAGGTCCAAGGGAGAAAACATGAAAATTCATAATGTGGGCATGAGGCAAGACAAAACTGTGGCCAACCAGAAAACTTACAAGCAGAATTGCTCAGGTAAAAGTAATTAAATCAGGATCAAAGGGTGAAAAGAATCAAAAAGCAAAAATAAATACACAACTTTTCCTGGAAGGGGTTGAATTAGTGATGCTTCTTGTCTTTTTCAAGGTGATTGATACGGATTCATTTATTTATTTTTTAATTTTATTTATTTATTTAAGGGCCAGCGGTATAGCTCAGCGGACAAAGCGCTTGCTTGGGTAAGCACAGCGGCCAGGGTTGATCCCTGCTTCCCCTTGCCGCTCCGGCCCCACCTTTGGGTGCGCTGAGCCGGTGATTGGAGTCCGGGCGTGGTGGCCCGTACCTGTAATCCCAGCACTGGGGAGGCAGAAAGCACGAGGATCACTATGAATGTGGGCTGCATAGTGAGACTCTGTGTACAAAAAAAAGAAAAACTATTTATTTATTTTGGCGGAACTGGGGATTGAACTCAGGCCCTTGCACTTGCCAGGGAAGCCCTTATTCCACTGAGCCATCTCCCTGGGCCCCTGAGACCTATTTAGAATAACAATCCCTGATGTCTCTCCGAGGAAGGTACGATGTGGATACATTTGTCTAATCTTTCCTCTTGAAGTGTGGCCCACAGCAGGAATGCCTGTCTCTCCCACAGTTGCCAGGTCTTGTCTTCCATACCAGCTCCCGGGAGGGCCTGGCCCTGTTGGCTGCCCATATTTCTATCTAACTCAGCTGTCTACAACAGTACCACAATGTTAAGTTACTTCTTTGGGGTTTCAATGGGATACTAAATACTAAAGCCTGAGTTTTCATCACGAATTCTTGTCTCTTGGGCCAGGGATATAGCTCAGTAGAATAAACGCTTGCCTGGCAAGAGCAAGAGTTTTGGCCTGGTTCCATGAAAAAAAAAAAAAAAAAAAAAAAAAAATTCTTCTCTCTCTCCCTTCTATTTTTTCATTGAATATTGAACCCAGGGATTTTGCAATGAACTTCTTCCTCAGTCTTTTATTTTGAGACAGGGTCTCACTAGGTTGATATACTTCTCACACTGGGCTAAATCCTGAACCACTACTCTCAGCCTTCCAAGTCACGGCATTGGCATTGTGCATCACCACACCTACCTTTATTCTTTCTTTTGTTCAGTGAATATTTCAAAAAAACACAAGAGCGCAGTCTTAGGAGTTAAACAAGTCATCCTACAAAGTAAAGCATGCAGACTCAACTATGTAGTTGATTCTTTAAAAAAATAAAAATAAAAAGGACACAATAACAATACCTAATATATTCCAGGGGTAAAATGGGATGGGAAATGTCAAGAGAAGACTTCTGGTGAGCAGTGATATTGAAATTGATTGCATAGGATGAATCCAGAGTGAGGTCCTGTTAGAATATGCAAAACTCTTAGGCTGTGGAGATGGCCCAGTGGAATAAGTGCTTCCCTGGCAAGCACAAGGGCCTGAGTTCAATCCCTGGTTCTGAGAAAAAAAAAAAAAGAAGAAGAAGAATACACAAAACTCTGCTGCAATAAGCACAGTCCACGTGGAAAAACAAACTGCAGTCGATAGCTCATCTTTTTTATTTTGGTCAATAGCATTCTTTTCATTTGATTTCTTCTGCAAGGTTAAAACCTTCCAGCCAGTCTCTCACATTTTCTCTATTGGTTTCATTCTCAAGCATCCTTTTACTTTCCACAAAGCTAGAAACAGCCAAATGGGAAAATGTTGCACTTCAGGAAACAGTGGAAACTGCTAAAAAGGCTTACTTTGCATCCACCTCTAAATTTTCATTTCAAATAAAGTCTTATCTGCTTTAGTGTCACAGCACCCTCGGTCTCATAAAATGGTCTAAGTCTGAGAAAAGCAGATAGGCAGTGACAGCTGGCATTTTCCCTGGAAATTGTTGGCCTTGGCTCAAGAGTGACTTTCCCTGAAGCAGCTTGCGTCTCATCAGAGCAGCTGACCTGCATCAGAATTGTGTCCTCTCCTCCATCTCCTCGCTACAAATAGTATGAACTGTTGCTGAGCTTGTCCAAACCATTGGGACCATGCATAAAAAACAAATGATCGTACATGACTAAAATGAATAATCTATTATCAAACTCATTTGCATAATTAAGGTTGCTGAAAAAAAAAGAAAACCTGACACTGCACAGACTGGCAAAGTGGGATTGCATAATATCAACCACAAAGCCTGGAATTTGATTCTAGAAAAACAAAACAAAGTCAGAGCTCTGTGTGTACAAATTAGCTAAACATATCAGCTCAGTGACTGAAGAGAGTGCTGCACACTGAGGATTTTGAACTGTAGGTAGTTCTTTTCTACAGCATAATAGGACCTTTGACCAGTAATGTGGGGCTGGGAGGGGCAGCTCATACCACCTGTGGAAAGCAAGGGTGTTTGTCAGAAGATTGGGGGCCTAAATTTAGTTAGATCTCTGATATATTTGTGGCCTGTAGCCAGATACATAATGGAATTGCTTCCATTTCTTCATTTTGTCAAATGGGCTGATGATGATTTATTACGCAACACTTCATAAAAAACAGAGACAAAATGACCCCCTGGGAATACAAGCAGCCACTAGATGCCCACCTCTTAATTCTGAAGTGAAGGTGGCCAAGAGGTTGTGTAGCATCCTGCAGGAATCCACCCAGATGCTTGCTTCTCCCATCAAGAAACTGCAGTAGCTCAGCAGCAGAGGCCTCAAGTCCCAGTTCTGCGTGCCTTCCCGAGAGCTCTCAAGGAGAGATGGGTGTGCTTCACAGCAGTTACCCAGGGAAACTAGAGAGCCACAAATGGAAGTGTCTCTGTACAGAGGGAAAAAATTTCAGAACAAAGAAAACCCATGATTTCTATATTTTCTTTTCGACTTGAGTTTTGCTGTAACACCCACGGGAGGAAGAGGCAGCAGGCCAAGATTTATATTACCACTACTTCTGTTTGATTTTTGTGAGGAGAAATTCTCCTCAGATGTGAACAAGATTTATCTGTGACATCTGTCCTTCAGAGGTTACATGGGAGACCAGAACTAATTTAGTTCTTTCTCCACTGAAGCTGCCTTCTCAGTCATAGAAGGGATCCTCTCAAATAGAGAGACCATTCTCCTGTAGGGGCTGCACAGTATTTGCTCGCCACACACTCAAATGGCACCATTGTGTTCACTGTGGCTTGTTGGACAGGCCTTGAGCAGATGAACATGGCTCCAAGTGCATTTATTGAAAGGCTACTTCTCTCAAATTCAATGAATCACAGCCACTTGCAGTCTTTGGAGGTGGGAATGTGATCCTCTCCACAGGGGGTAGCTCTTAAGTACACTGCAGAAGGGGCAGCCAAGACACGAAAAAGAGGGGGTGGTGATGTGGCATCTGCTTCAACTGCAGCATCAGGTAGGGAAAGGCAAGTTACAGAGACCTAACCATGGAGCGAAGCTGGAAGCGCTGGGCTGTGCCTTTCAAAGTCTGTCTTATTCAAAAAGAGACAGTACCCGCGCTTACCTGGCAAGTGCAGGGTCCTGAGTTCAACAAAACAAAACAAAACAAAACAAAAACCAGAAAGAGACAGTGTCCCAGGAGAGCCTTTTGTGTCCACTCCTAACTGCTAACAACAACCAGAAACAGCTGCAGAGTTGGACTAAGAGAAATAAGTAGGAAAAAAGCAGAAATGAATTTGGAAAAGATGGAAATGGAAGAAGCAAATACAATAATCTTCTGCACTGTTTTTATACCAGCACCAGGAATTTAGAAAATTGAAAGAAAAGCAAACTTCTTGTACAGAAAGGTAGAAAAAGGACACAGTCGTGTTAAGATATGTTGTGATGATCTAAATAAAAAGAGATTCAAAATTCTTCCTAGCTAGATAGTCCATAGTAGGGATGTCTCTGGGGGGAACTCTGGAGACGTTTCCTGGAATTTAAACCTGGAAATAAGTCATTCAATGTGAGCCATGGAGCATCAGAAAAAAAATGGGTTTTGAAGATTACAGTAAAAGAAAAAATGAGCCAGTTAGGGAATTCATCTTTGAAAGCTAAGGTTAAAAAAATGTTCTTTTCTCTTCTAGGAGCCAACAATTGTAGTAGGAGGCATTTTGATTATTTTCAAAGGTAGTATGATGGACTGGTAGTTCCAGTAAAACAGTGACAGATCCTTATAATCTGAATTCAGAAATAAAGACCTGAAATGAAACATGGTAAATATTCACCAGATATTTTCAACTAAAGGTCCAAAGTTTAAAGATGCTATTAAAAATGGTAAATATATACTAATGATGCTACTTAAAGACAATCTGAAAGCTTTGAATGGACAAACAAATATGTGTCTGATGCAAAAATGTTTTGGAAAAACCTAGTCCTTGAATATAAAAATCAGCCTCAAAAAACAGAAGGTGTTAAAACACAGAAGCATAGGACAGACAGATCTAGGACTACTCAAAGTGTAAAATTTTTAGAGACTTACTGGCAGAAGCCTGTCCTGGGTGGTAGGAAGACCAGAGGACCCCTGCATCCAAAGGGAGCAGGAAAAAGAAGTTTGTGTTTGACTTGGGTTCTCTAGAGAAACAAATATTGCATATTACATATGTAATATAAATTTATAAAATCAGAAGCAGGAGAATCTTAGAGATTCTTCCTCTAAGAATCTACTTAGAGGAAGTAGACCATGGAGTTGTGTTTTTAAATGGTATATTTTATGTCTCCACCTTTCCTGGATGCCAAGAAGAAAGCAGCTTTCCATCTGCATGGCCATCTACATGCTGGGAAGTTAGACAATCCATAGCTGTCTAATCTAACAAAGTCAAAGCCAAGGACCAGAGGGATCAGGGATACAGCACTAGTCCAAGATTAAAGGCCTGGCAACTTTGTGCAGAGCAGCTGATATGAGTCTGCTTGGAAGGGTGAATGTACCAGAGTGTGATGTCTACAAGATGGCAACTAATCATGGCTCCACTCAGTGGAATGGAGTTCTGCAACACACACTAATTTCTTCTTTCTTTTATTCCATCCAGGTCATAAGCCCCTCTGTTGGTGCTATAAACAATGAGGTGCATATTATAGTTTGTGTCTAGTTGTCCCCACAAGGGCTCTTGCAGTTATGGGATGGACTTCCAGAGTTTATGATTAATTCATAATCCAGTGCTGGGATTATGGGTGTGATTGCTGCTAGGATTGTGGGTGTGAGCCTACACCCACCCTGGGCAGAGAGCCTGAAGGCAACTAAGGAAAGGAGATGTGCCCCTGCTCCTCCCTTTTATCTTTGCTCTTTGCTGTTTTCACCACTATGAACCGCTGCCCTCTGCCATGTGCCACTGTGCCTTGGAGCCAGCCATAGTAGAGACTGAAACCTCAAAAGACAGTGAGCTAAATAAGCCTTTCCTTCCTTAATTGTGAATGTCAGGTATTTTGTGCCAGCAACAAGAGAAAAGTAACTGAGACAGTGCATCTCCTCTTCCATTTAATGGTTGGAAACATCCCACAGACACAATCAGAGATGTAGCCACTGCTTAATCCAGTCAAGTCGACGAATTATAATTAAAGGTCACATGTACTAAATCAGACAAGAGTGGACACTAACCCATGGGACTATATCTGGATTTATTTTAAAAATTACTCATGTGTCAAATATCAGTTAAAAATGGTCTTGGTATTTGAGAATGGTCTATGGCCAGCACAAATCACACAATAACTGGCTGAATACATGAAGTTTGGGATATGTTCCAGAGTAAGCTGGTATGGAAAATGGTGCTTATGCCCATGGTGGATGTGTTTTCATTTCTGTGACAAAATACTCAAGGAAAAAAAAAAAAACCTGAGGAGGAAAGATTCATTTTGACTCAAAGGCTCATAGATTCCAGTCTGTGGTCATTGACTGGCCCTGTTATTTTAGGCCTACAGTGAGGCAGAACACCATGGCAGAAAGATACAGCAGATGAAATTTTCTTACCTCTTCACAAACAGGAAGGAGTAGGACAATAAAATAAACTATTTAAAGACACACTCCCAGTGGTCTATTCCACCAAGTGGGTACCACCTCCTAATAGCCCCTTTAGCCATTACATCATCAGTTAATGAGGTTAGCACATGGGATATCCAATCATCTTCATAGGCTACACCTCCAAACTTTGCCTCACTGAGGATAAAGCCCTCAGTGCAAGGTTTTTTGGGGCCCTTCATGTTTAAACCATAACAAGGCATCATCATATCAAATAGGATCTCTCAAAAAAAAGTATGTTATCAAACTATTTTTACCTTTGACACTAATAATCTTACTGCTCAACCTTTTTTAAAAAAAAATCATGATCTACTTTCTGGCCTCTTTACTGTGTTCACTGGATTCGTGGTCCTTCTTACCATTCCACTACTAGTATGCAGAACAACTTCAGTTCTTTGCACATGCTTATAAGACAGGCGCAACCCTTGCCCCTCTTTTTTCTGGTGATTTTCAGCCCCACTTCTATTTTGTCACACAGATTCATATTCACACCATGGCTTTCTTAATCATTAGAACTTTCTGTATAAATAGTGTGCTAACCAATTGCACAATTGGACTCCACTATGATCATTGCTGTTTGCAGTTGTTTTAAAACAGGTTGTTAGGATATAGTGCAGGCTGACCTTGAGCTCTCTTATGCAGCTCAGACTGACCTCAGTCTCATGGTGATATTCCTGTCTCAGCTTCCCGAATTCTGGGATTACAGGTATGTGCCACCACACCCACTAGAAATTTCCCTCAATGAAACTTCAATTATCTATTTACACATTCATTTTGCAAATGTTTATTGAATATCTATCTCTTTGCTAACCACTATGGTAAACGCTGACACAAAATAGTTACAATTAAAAGAGTCAAATGTTCTTTCCACTATGCTGATTATAAACTATTGGAGGAGATGACACAGGTAAATATAGTGTCATATATATTTTCCTGGTATATGCCAGGAAGGTGGAAAAAAAAGAGGATCTAAAATGGAGGTAAGAAAAATAAAATAAATTGAAGGTAAATTGTCATGCTGCTCTTCTTGTCACAAGTGGTACCAAATCTGAGATTTGAAAATGAATACAAATATGCTGGGTGTGGTAGTGCACACCTATTATACCAGCACTTGAGAGGCTGAAGCAAGAGGATTGCCTGGAGATTGAGGCAAGCCTGTGCTACAAGGTTGATTCAAGAGCAGCTTGAACTATATACTGAGACCCTGTCTCAAAAATCAAAGCCAAAAGAATAAATACAAATTTGTGACACAAAGTTGATATTTGATATGACCCTTTAATATGTGAGCAAAGGGTCATATTCCAGACAGAAAAGATAAAACCTAAAGTGCTCAAAGCTAAGGAAAGCATGGCTTACTTAGAGCTGCAAAATTATTTGCATCTCTACAACTGGTAGATGTTTTAATTGTAACTATTTTGTGTCTATGTTGCTGAGAAAGGGGAGGTAAAACAGTAACGCACATATTTTATCTTTGTAACTGGATTAGCATTGGGGTCATCTACTGAAGGGGGACTACCAGAAGAAAATCAGCCCTGCAGGAAAGCTCGGGTTTAACTTTGGGTATATTGAATGCCAACTAAAACAGATGTCTCCCATTGAGATACTGAGTTCCCCACCGCCACTGACCACGTTAACTTGTGATACACAAATGTGTCCTTACCTGACTGAGATGTTTCCTCTGCAATTCAGATGACATCATATCTATGATGACCTCGCCCTTCCATGCTAATTGTTATGTCACATGATGTCACAATGTCCTCTTTACTTATCTGTTATGCCCTACTAGTGTATAAACTCCTCTAGGAACTGTATATTTGTTATATTGTTTTTAAGTAGTAGATTAATAAATGTGTAATTTATCCCATAGATATGAGATAATTGGTTATCACCTATATGATATAACTTATTGTTTTTATTATTCATATTGTAGCTTACTTTGAGCCTTTGCAATAGCTATGATTTCTAAAGCTATAAGACAATGTATTTCTTTATCATTCTAATTTTGTGTGTCAATAATAAATAATAAATCATTGCACAACATCCTAATAGTGTCCTATAATACACGACTACAAAGAGTCTCTTGCCATTTTTGCATCCTTTTGTTTAATGCACGTTCAGTAGATGTTCAGTAAAGTTTAATGAGTGATTAGTTGTATAAATAAGGAAAACAAATTAACTATATTTCAGCAGCTTTTCAGGAAGTAATATTTGAGTGACAAAATGGAATCAGTAAATTTACATTTTGTAGGGATGCTTCACAATAAAGATTTTCCCAAAATAATATCTTTACAAAACAAACCAACATTTGGGGCTGTGGAACAAAAAGGAAGCAGCATAAGAAAAGAGAGGATACACAGAGCTGTGCCATTTGGTGGCTGTGACAGTTAAGCTGGACTATAGCCTTGATTGGCTTTGTACCCACAGAGGTGTTTGTGGGGCGCATTGCTGGGTGGGTCTGGGTGGGTCATTCACGGTCCATGACCCTTCCCCGCTGCTGGCACTCCCCTGCTCTGCTTTCTATCTGCCATGAATGAAGCACCTTTGTCCAACCATGCCCTTCAGTCAGATTTTTTCCTGTGAGTCAGCCAAACATGGACTGAATCCTTTGAAAGATCTCCTCCTTTGATTTGTATGTGTTAGGCATTTTGCTATCTGACCAATCCAGATGGCTGGAACCAAGAAATAGGGTCACTGCTGTGGCTATGTCTGATCAGGTGATTCTGGAGTACTGAGAAGCAGTTTACAGAAGGAGCTTGAATATATGGGCCTGCGGAGACTTAGAATGATATAAGTAAGACTGATGGATCATTCTGGTTGGAGCTGAAAGACAAGATTGCTGATAAGAATGTGGAAAGTAAAGGCCAGGTTTCATGAGGTTTCAATTACAACAGCACATTTTTTAAATTGGACTAGAAGCCATGCATCTTAAATTCTGCCAAGAAGCTTGTCTACTTTTTGTCCCTGCCCCAACATTTTATGTAAGGCTGAATTTAGCCTCTATCTGTCTATAAACTGGAACAGTGGTTTTTCTCCTAACATTTTAAAGTTATTTTTATTTTCTAAAGAGAACACAAAATTATGTAATAAAAAAATATGAACAAGATAGAATTTAGCTAAGTGAAATAACACAAATTCAACAGTATTTGTTGTACTGCATATTGCTGTCTTCAGATTAGTTGTTTAGATCACCAAATATATTCATGCAAAATTGGAAAAAAAGTTATAAGAAATGAAGAAAATTAAACACTAACTGCTCCTTTCCATAGACTGGTAGAAATCAGCTTTGCAGTTGTCCAAGCCATCCTGCATACACACGGACACAATGCTTCCTCTCTCCCTCTCTCTCCTGTCCTTCTCCTCATCACAGTGTTTTCTTCCTTTTGAACAGATTCTTTCCCTTTCACAGTATCTATCATATCTTTCAGATTTTATTGACTCTTTCAGTTCTTACCCTAGCTTGACAATATGATGTTTGCACCTGGAGGTGTGATTTATTCCAGTTAAGAATATGGTCTCCATTGGATCTATTAACTTATTAAATCCTCAGTCTAAAATTCAGACCGTCAACTCTCCTGGGTTTCCAGTTTGCTGAATGATAGCCCTTGACTTCTCAGCCTCCATAACCACGTGATTCACTTCCTTAAATAATTCCCTCTCCTATTCTTTCCTTTCATCTTCAATTTACAAATTAATAAATAATGTCTAATTATTAGATATATTAATTGGACTATATTAGATGTTTTATAATGTCATGTAATATATATGCATATATATTATATATATACATATATACATGCTATATATATGTAGTATATATATACACACATACATACATTTTGAGAGACAGAGTTGTATAAAATCATCCATCCTTAGGTGATTTCACACACATCCTAGAAAGTATTTAGACATATATACATGCCATCGCCTACTATATACCTAACCTATATGGGAATTATGCGCAGTGCAATCTACTGGAACTGTAATCAATGAAATGACATGAAATCAATTCAAACAAGAGAAAATGATTGTAGCAACCAAGTGATTAAACATGAGGTGTGTAATTCTATTGCTGGTGTAACAAGATGTTTGATGATGTTTTATGGCAAACAGCTTTTTTATGTATTTAGTACAGGGCTTACAAGCACTCACTACACAGATTCGACTCATAGTGCTTCTTCTATTTTCAGCCTCCCAAGGGCTGGGATTACAGGCACGTAACACCACACCCAGTCTCATTCACCATCTCACCCCAGGGGTGGGGCTAGCATAGCACACTGGGGATCGAACCCTGGTCCCTGCATCTACCTAAGCAGGCGTTTTAATCCGCTGAGCTACCTGGCCAGCCCTGAGCTATCTGGCCAGCCAACAACTTTTAACATAAGTTAAAGAAATATAAAATAATCACATAAGTATAGAATTATAAATGCATAAGCCCATGATAGTCATTTATTAACTGTAGCAAGCGTTATGCACTGTCTGTACTGCCCTACTTCTATCCATCAGCCAGTGTGTTGTCGGTTTACAGCAGCATCCACACAAACATGAGGCTAATATATTGCAGTAGGCAATGGAGGTGTGTTTAATTGACACAGGACAATTGCTTATATTTATGGGTAAGAAGAAAGCTTTTATGGAATATCTTAGCTACTTTCTTCTAGAGCAAAATATCTGACACCTAAAACTAAAGAGGCAAAGGTTTATTTTAGGTCAGTTTTAGTTCATTGTCCACTGACTCCAAGGCAGGGTGACAGGGCAGATTATCATCTCATAAAAGAAGCAGTCCATATGGTGGCAGGCAGTGAGTGCTCAAGGAAAAAAAAAAAAAAAAAAAAAAAAAAAAAAAAAAAAAAAAAAAAAAAAAAATATATATATATATATATATATATATATATATATATATGCAGTCCCATAGTGACCACCTCCTCCCACCAAGCTTCACCTCCCAGCATCACATCCAGCAAAATCTATCAGGGGACAAATCCATCACCACATCCCCATGGTCCATTCACCTCCCAAGATCTCCATATTTGAGCACAGAAGGCTTTGGGGAAAGTCTAGATATGAGCCATAACATGGAACCACTCTCATCAATGCAATTTATAGTTAATTAAAATACTACTATGCAGTTTATAAATATATAGTACGAAAGAGGAAGAGAGGAGAAATAAGTACATACATAATTATTTGCACATATGCTTTTTATGTTTTTATTTTTTACAGACAGTACAAATTACAATTAAAGCAGAAGGGCCAGACAGATAACTCATTGGACTGAAATCCCTGTTTAGGCAGAGTGCAGTGACTAGGGTTGTAAAATTGGAAGAAGAAGAAAAAAAGAAAGAAATATATAAGAAATTAAGAAGAGGGCCAGCTAGATAGCTCAGCAGACAGAGTGTCTGCTTTGGCAAGCACAGGGACCAGGGTTTGACCCCTGGTCCCACATGTCATGCTGTCCCCATCCCTGGGGTGCTCTGAGCTGGTAACCAAGTCTGGGCATGGTGTTGCATGCTTATAATCCTAGCACTTTGCAGGCTGAATACAATCGGTTCACTGTGAGTCCGAGCAGCATAGTGGGACCCTATACCAAGTGTACAAAATAAAAAAAAGAAAGAACAGAAAAAGCACAAGAAATGGAAAAATGGAGACAAGACAAATTAAAGCATTAATGTCTTCTTTCCATAGACCAGCAGAAAAGTACAGAACAGCTGTCCAAAACATCATGCATAGATGATAGATAGATAGATAGATAGATAGATAGATAGATAGATAGATAGATAGATAGATAGATAGATCCTTTCCCCCTACTCCCACTTCTGTCCTTCTCCTCAACTCAGTAAATCTTTCCTTTTGAGTAAGTTCATTCCATTTTCCAAGTATCTATTGTAGCCTTCAGATTCCATTTTTTCTCTTTCAGGTTCTCACACTAAGGAGACAATATGAAGTTTGCACATGAGGGTCTAATGTATTTCACTTAAGAGTTCTCTAACTGTATCCATTTACCAATAAAAGACTCAAATGTATCCTGTTTTTGTTGCTGAAAAATATATAAAAATACCACCTCTTCTTTATCCATTCTTCAGCTGATGGGCATCTGAGTTGTTTCTAGGATTTAGCTGTGACAAATTGTGCTGCTATAAAAATGGGTGTGAATATATCACTGTGGTGTGAAGTTTTCATTCTTCTGGAAAAATACTCAGGAGGCTTGAATGGGGTCTCCAATCCTAGCACTTGGCGGAATCTCCACACTGATTTCCACAGTGGTTGTACCAGTCTGCACTCTTACCAACAGTGGAGAAGGGTTCCTTTTTATCCACAACCCCTCCAGCACTTCTTATTGGCTGACTTCTTGACGTTAGCCATTCTTTCTGGGGTGAGATGGAATGTCAGTGATGTTTTAATTTGAATTTCTTTTTTAAAAAAAACTTTTTATTCATTTTCATGAGAAAAAAACAGTAATGAAACAGTTTCAAAACAGGCTAGTAGGACAGTTACAATAATTAATACATTGCATATTGTCTTCATTGTATTAATTTGCATCTCTTGAATGATTAATAATGTTGAATATGTTTTTATATATTTACTTGCCATTTGTATTTCTTCCTCTGAAGTGTATATTCATCTCAGAGGCCCATTTTTGAACTGGGTATTTGAATTTGGGGGACTTAAATTTTTGAAATCCTTTATATGTTCTAGATATAAGGCCTTTATCTGAAGGACAGTCAGATATAATTTTGCCCAGTTTTCTTTGTACTCTGTCGGAGATTTTCTTTGAAGTACAGAAATTTTTCAAAATAATGAAATCCCACTTCTTGATTCTTTGAAGTATTTCCTATGCAGTTTGGGTTTTGTTCATGAACTATCTGCCTATCCCTACATTTTTAAGATTTCTACCTACATTTTCTCCAGAATACTTAGTGTTTCTGTTTTAGTATTTAAATATTTGTTCCAGTTTGACTATAGTTTTGTGCATGGTAATAGGCATGAGTTTAATTTTACCCTTCAGCATTTGGAAAGGCAGTCTTTCTAGAGCCATTTGTTAAAGAGGCTATCATTCTTCCAGTGATCCTATTTGCCCCCCTTATCAAAGATAAAGTAGCTCAATGTGTTTGTAGTTCTGTCTGCATCTTCTAATCTGTTCCACTGACCCTCATGTCGGTGTCTATGTCAGTAGCATGCTAATTTTTACAATAGCTTTATAGTATAATTTCAGGTGAGGAATTCTGATATCTCCTGCCTTTTCTTTGTTCTCAAGGATTTCTTTTGGTATTCTGGTTCTCTTATGGTTCCAAATGAATTTGAGGGAAGTTTTCTCTAGCTCTGTGAGGTATACCAATGATATTTTATTTGGGATTGCATTGCATTGAATCTGTATAACAATTTTGGGAGTATGGTCATTTTCACAATGTTGGTTCTTCTTATCCAGGAGCATGGAATTTTTTTCCATTTTTTCAAATCCTCTTTTATCTGTTTTCTCAGAATGCCATAATTTTCACTGCACAAATCTTTTAGGTCTTTTGTGAGATTGATTCCTAAGTCTGTCTGTCTTTCTTTCTCTCTCTCTCTCTCTCTCTCTCTCTCTCTCTCTCTCTCTCTCTCTCTCTCTCTCTCTCTCTCTCTCTCTCTCTCTTATTTTTATATTTTTCTGGCTATTATTGGGAAAGGCATGGTTTCCCTAATTTCTCTTTCAGCGAATTCGTTCTTTGTGTACAAAAAAGCTACTGATTTTTTTAGTGTTGACTTTGTATCTTGCCTATGTTGCTGAATTTATTGATTAAAACTATAAGACCACTGCTGAGGTTTTGGGAGGTCCTCTTGTAGAGTATCATGTCATTTGCAAATAATGATAATTTTACTTCTTATTTTACAATCATTGCTCCTTTTATTTTTCTCTCTTGTCTAGTTTCTCTGGCTAATGTTTCCTGAACTATGTTGAACAGGAGTAGAAACAGTGGACATTCCTGTCTTGTTCCTGATTTAAACATGAAAACCTTAAGGTTTTGTTCATTTATTATGATGTTGTCTATTGTTTTATCATAGATGCTATTTATTAGGTTGAGGTATAGATTATCTATTCCAATTTTCTGAAGGGTTTATATCATGAATGAGTGCTGGACTTTGTCAAAGGCTTTTTCTGCATCTATTGAGATGATCATGTGGGCTTTGTTCTTGGCTCTTTTGATGTAGTATATTACATTTATGCATTTGAGTATGTTGAACTATCCCTGAATTCGTGGAATGAATCACACTTGGTGATAATGTATAATCTTCTTGATAATTTGCTGCATTCTGTTTGCTAGTATTTTATTGAGCATTGTTGAATCTTTGTTCGTTAGAGAGATTGGCCTGTGGTTACCTTTTTTTAGTTTAGATCTTTCTCTGGCTTTGAAATCAGAGTAATACTTACTCCAGGAACAAGTTTGGGAGAATTGCTTCCCTTTCAATTTTGCAAAAGAGTTTGAGAAAAGTTGGCATTAAATTTTCTCTAAATTTCCTGTAGAATTCTGCTGGAATCTATAGGAACCTGGAGTTTTCTTTGTGGGTAGGTGTTTGATTACATTTTCAATTTCATTTCCCATTATTGAGTTATTTGGAGTTTGTATACCTTCTTGACTGAGCTTTGGCATTTCATGTGTATCTAGGAAACTGCTCATTTTCTCTGTGTTTTCCATCCTGTGAGAGTAAAGATTTTGAAATTAGATATTGATGACCTGAATTTCTCAAGGGTTTGTAGTGTTTTCATCCTTTTTGTTCTTTATTGCATGAATTTTTTTTCTTTCCCTTTTTTGATTAAGTTGGCTAGGGGTTTATCAGTTTCATTTATTCTTTCAAAGACACAACTCTTTGAGTTATTTACTCTTTCTATTGTTTTATTCATCTCCAATGCATTAATTTCTGCTCTAATTTCATAATTTCCTGCTTTCTTAAATTGTGGGCTTGACTTGCTTTTGCTTTTGTAGGAGCTTGAGGATCAACATAAGATCATTTATTTGAGCTTTTCTGTGTCTTAATGTGCAAATTCACCACTATAAATTTTCCTCTTAAGACAGATATCATTGCATCCCACAGGTTTCATTCAGTTGTACGAGCATTTTTGTTTGATTGTAAATATGTTTTTAATTTCTTTAATTTCATCTGTGACCCATTGGTTGGTATTTTTAAAAATAATTTTCAGTTTTATTGTACTGTGATCAGACAGTATGCATGGGATAAATTCAGTTCCTTTACATTTCCTTTAGAGTGCTCTATGTGCTAGTATATGGTCCATTTTGGAGAATGTCCCATGTGCAGCTGAGAAAAGCATAATGAATTGTTGCTAGGTGAAACACTCTGTGAAGGTGTAGCAAGCCAATTTCTTCACAAGTTTGCTTTAGTTTTGTTATTTCTTTGATATTTTGCCTAGTTGATCTATCTCTTTGTGACAGTGGAGTCTTATAGTCCCCATTAATATTGTATTATTGTTGATTAAAACTACAAGACTCTTGGTGATTTTTATGCCTGTTAAAATTTGTCTTATATAGGACAGTGCTGCTACATTGAGTGAATATATTTTTATAATTGTTACCTCCTTCTCTTTCAGTTTTCCCTTAGCAAATATGTAGTGATCTTATTTTTTTTTATGACTTTGGTGTGAAGTTATATTGTCAGCAACCAGAATAGCTATCCCTGGTTTTTCCTGATTTCCTGTGGCATTCAAGACTGCTTTCCATCCTTTGATCTTCAGTCTGTGAATTTCCTTTTGAGTTAAATGTGTTTCTTGTATGCAGCATATTGTTGGATTTTGTTTCTTAATTCACTCTGCTGGTCTGTTTCTTTTTATTTTCAAATTGAGGCCATTTACATTGATGGTTATAACTGATATACATATTGGTTTATCTTCATTATATTATTTTCCAGTGATAGGTTCTGTACTTTTCCCCTCTTTTTAATTACTTGCTCTGCTTGGTGGTTCCTTTCTGTTGTTCTTGAAGCTGTGCTCACTTCTATCTCTTTCTAGAATATCTGTCAGTACTCCTTTCAGGATTGGTTTGGTGGTCATGAATTTCTTCAATTGTTCTTTTTCGTGGAAGGATCTTATTTCCCCCATTGAATTTGATAGACATTTTGCAGGGTGCATCAATCTAGGTTAGAAATTATTTTCTTTCAGGACCTGAAATAATTCACTCCAACCTCTTCTTCATTTTTTTCAATGTATGTATTTGGTACAGGATCTCACTATGCAGCTCAAACTTGTAGTGATCCTCCTATTTTCAGCCTCCCCAGTGCTGGGATTATAGGCATGCACCACCATGTTCAAAATTGGTCTCCAGCTCTGTGCTACCTAGGGACAGGACTGGCTCAATAAGAGGGACTGAGATTGAACCCCTGTCCCTGTGCTTGCCAAAGCAGGTGCTTAGTTTGCTGAGCTATCTTGCCAGTCCTCTAAGCTTCTCTTGATTTGATGGTTTATGTTGAGAAATCTGCCATGATTCTGATGGGCTTTCCATTGTAGGTGATCTGTTTCTTTTCTCTAGCAGCTTTCAATGTTGTATTCTTTCGCTAAATTTCTAAGATTTTGATTATTATGTGTCTAGGTATAAATTTACTGTGATAGTGGCTGTGTGGAGTTCTATGCCTCATTTATCTGTATGTCAGTTGCTTTTCTCATGGATGGAAAATTTTCTGCTAGTATTTCTGTAATTTTTTTTTTTTTTTTTTTTTTTTTTTTTGGTGGAACTGGGGATTGAACTTGGGCTCTTACACTTACCAAGGAAGCACTTATTCCACTGAGCCATCTCCCCAGCCCTATTTCTGTAATTTTTCTTATGTCATTTGTGCTGTCTCCTGCTACTTCATTGACACCTATTATTTGCATATTAATTTTCTTTACATCATCTTGTAGCTGTGCAATTTTTATTTCCTGTTTCTTTGTTAGTTTTAAGAGATCTTTTATATCATATTCATTCATTACTTGCAACACTGTCTTTGAGGTCTGAAAACTGATTTTCAGATTCATAAAGTGACTTTTCCAGATTTCAATGGAGTTCTTAATTTCTGGGATATCTGTTTGAATCCGTTTACACATTCTACTTCTTTCCTCTATTGTTCATTCTGTGTTTTCATCATTTTTCTATTCTCTATTTTTCTATTTATGTATTCAGTTGTGCTGAGCAATTTCTTCACATTTGTTTTCCGTTCCTTTTGGACCTGAGAGACATTATTTCGGGTCTTATTTCTTCTATAGCTTATTTCTTTACTTTAGTTGCTATCACTTCAGAAATTTCAGATGTGTGATTCTGAAAGTCTTGTATGTTTTTGTCTCCTGGGTGGGCTAGAGGATTCAGATTACCTTTTGCTCCTGCATTCTTACATATTTGAAGCTCCAGGTTATCACCTAGCCAGAGTCCAGCAGGCCACCCAGAGTCTGCCAAAGTTCTCAAATGGCTCCAGTAAAGCTCTGCAATTGCTCACACCGGGCCCACAGATCACAGCTCTCTTGTATCCTGCAGGCTACTCAGAATCCTCCTAAGTTCTTAAAAGTTTGGATCAGCACCAGCAGAAGCTCCATCTCTCTGCACTGGGAGCTAAGGAAGGTCAGAGCTTAACAGAGTCCCCCAGGTTGCCCAGGGTCCACCAAGGTTCTTAAATGGCACCAGGAAAGCTCTGTGCCTGTGTGTACTGAGCCCACAGATTGCAGCTACCTGTGTCCTTCAGGCCATTCAAAGTCCACTTCAGTTCTTAAAAGTTTGAATTGACACCCTTAGGCCTGCACGCTGGGGGCTAAGGAAGGTCTGTATGTAAATAGGTATTTGAATATCAGGTAGTATGAAAATATGTAAAGATATTTAGATATAGGTGTCACTTATTGGTTCTGTTTCTCTAGAGAATCTAAACTAAGTCACTTTTTTCCTTTTTACAAATTCAGGGCTTTCACAGGAGCTAGCCATAATGCAGGAGCACTTAAGCAAAATGGCATCTCATTCTCTACGCCCAAATTTATGTAGAGACAACAGAAAGACCAAAAAGACACTGGAAGATTAGGATTTCAAGAATAGAGGAATATAATGAAAAATGTATATGTCTGAGGAGGGAAATGAACATAGCAAATAAGAATCTATGCATAAATAAAAGCTACCATGAAAATATAGTAAAAGAAAATTTATCCTTTCACAACTAAATATAGGCACAGCTTTGCCAAAATTCAGGTAAGGGAAGCGCAGGAGGAAAAAAAGAGACAGTACCATTATGGTAGGGAGAGACCTAGCGTATTGTGGATAGAATTCCAAGTTCAAAAAAATTTGGCTTTCTCTACCTAAGAGGTGGAGTACTCAGTCACCCCCTCCCTGAGATAACAAGGGAGAATGGTGTTCATAATGCCTGACAGAATTAAATCAATTATCTCTGGGATAAACAGAACACAAAATAGGAAAGAATAACACAAATGACAAAGAAACTCAAGGGGCATAGCACATTCCCTAGTGGGCTCAAGAAGAAAACATTAATGTAATTTTATGGAATAAACAAGGTGAAACATGAAGAGGGAGATTTACTGCTCCCAAATGAGTAGTCTGGAAACTCTTCAATGATTAATAACACAGAATAGGCTCAGTTCTTATAATGGTATCAGAAAGCAAGCAATTCAGGATAGCATAAGGAAGGGGGAAAATCTAGTAAAAGGGTATAAAGTAACACATTGAATTCAAAGATAACTAGACTCAGGAGGCATTTAACACAGTAAACGGTTACCAGGAAATCCAGCCAAGCATTTTCTCCATCCCTGCTTTTCTCTGCACATTACTTTACCATCCTTGGCACAGAAGCTGGGTGGAAGACGACTGTTCGGACTTCCATGAGCAATCATCAGCTCATTTCAAGACTCCACACAGAAAAACATGTGTACTTTAAGGTATTTCTATCCGGGATGGTATTTTCTGGAGAAATATTGCTATCAAGTTTTTAATATTAATTATCCCTATTATCTCATGTGCACTACAGGAGAAACTTTCACAGACTTACTATATATCTTTAATAAGGTTTTTCTTTCATTTATTTGACAATAGATTTGTGTAATTTCTACATAATGTTTTTCTCTGCTGACTTCTTTGTCTCTGACAAGCTCTAGGCATGCTACAAGCTTTTTCCAATTGCTTTACAATTAAATATCTGTTTTGTGTCTGCAGTATTTAATATAAAAATTAGTTAATATAACTAGGTATTTTTATGTAATTGTTACTGCACATAATACATAGTGTTTTCTTAAGCATGGTAAATTGAAATGTATTTTTTACTTTCAAATAGAGTTAATATGCATGTAGTTTTTATTTAGTCTTTACAGTTGGGAAGTATAGTCCATTGAAAAACTTAATTTTGTCCATTGCTTTTTGGTGTTGGGATTTTGCCACTACCTTTGTTCTAAATTTTTGGTGTGCTTACTTTGTATTCTACGTAACAGGAGATATTTTTTATTTGATACTATATTTTATATTAAAATATTTTCAGAGACTAGGCAACATGTATTTTTGTCAAAGTTGATTTGTTTCTGCACAATGTATAGATTAGCACATTATGTTTCTCATATGACAAGATGTCTACTTATTGTATAGTATATTATGTACGTAATTTGCATATTTTTTTCAGATTAGGGCCAATATCATTTACATAAAATTTTGTTATCAAAAAAAAAAAAAAAAGACTCCACACAGGCTGACACACAAGGAAAGATGTCACCTGGGCTTTAGATCATGTACTTTACTAAAGGTGCAGTCATACTATGTGAGATTGTCCACAAGGCTCTCTCCCTACAGATGGTAATAATTCTTAGATAAATTAAATTTCTTTGAGCTGAAAATTGCCCTATCACTGCTTACTGGACAAATTAAAAATATCAACACAGAAAAGCAAAAGATAGAAAATATTTAAAGCGTGCATAAATGGCATAATATGGGAAATCTTATTAGCATAAATACTGGTAAATAACATGTAGAAAGAAAAGCGAGCACATAAAGTAACGTCACATGATGAAAATAAAATCTAACCATAAAAAAGCACTTTTTTGTCAGTGCTGCAGATCAATAGGTACAATAATTTTGGTTTCTGTTGAGCTTCTAACTGTATCTTCACCTTTAAAATGATTTTATTTGGTGAATAAAAGCTATAATTACCAAAAAGTATTAAGGCTGATTATTTCTAATGGCAATTCATGCTTCTTGTGCTTTTAACTGCTAAGACATTGAGTAATGAAATGAACACTATTCTGAATAATATCATTTATGACACACATGACAGGACATTTTTGTAGACTCTTCCTTAGTAAGTCCCACTAACTGAACTCACGTCATCACTCCAAGTCTATGTCCTGAAAGTGGACAATACAATAGAACTCAGCATTATATAGCACATTGCTTCAGCAATGGAATGGATGTAAGATTATCTACAGGAGTGACAGGCTATGCACTTTACAGGTCACCCATCATAGCCAAATTTTTCACTGATGTCACAGAGATACAGGTAAAATTTCTTGCATTTATGCTTTTAGAGATGCTTTGGGATATAAGGCAGTGATATACAACCTCAACCAACTTAAGCTCATAGATGATGTATCCATTCATTTAAACTACAGGAAATGTGGTGCTGTCTTCAAACACAAAAAGAATGAAGATGCCTATTCTCTATATCTGTCTCTTATTTCTGCATTTGGTTCTACAATGACTTCATTCTCTCTTAATAATTTATTTCCTCAAGGGATGAAGACCTGCACTCAGAGGTCAGCTATTCTATCATCAAAGAAGGGAGTTATTTTTGTCAGCACAGTGGTACATATCCCAGGGGAGGACTCCATTGCCTGTTTTGGGTCATTTTTTCAGCTATGAAGCAATCAGTGAGACAAGATGGTGGCTGATGGATATTTTGTGATATACCCATAGGCTTGATTACTATGAAAACACAGTATTTTTTGAGCATGGGAACTGTTTCAGGCCAAAAAAGTAAGTTCCTGAAAGCAAATTTTATGAGGATTTACACTGCAAAACCCTAATATTTTGATATTGCTTAATGAAATATATATATATTAATCTGGCCTATGGTTTTGTACTTTCTTCATCATAATTAGGCTTTCCAACTTCTCCATAAATATATACTTGCTATAATTTACTCTTACATACATATGCACTACTGTGTTTTATAAAGTAATTAAATTCATCGTGACATAAAGAGTAATGAAAAACTTAGAGCCCAAATTCACACTCTATCAAGAGCAAATTAAGAAAATTCAGTATAGAATTCAAGACAGGCTAATTTCTAACATATCAGATAACCATAATAAACGTTGCTAAAGTTATATACCAAGCTAGGAATTGACCCAGAGCACAGGCCCGGCATGTGAGTGAGACTGCCCAGGCTGCGGGATCCTGAAACAACCCAGAGCACAGGCCCAGTGTGGAAGCCTTCAGCAGAACTCCTTGGAAAGAGGCTAGAGGCAAGTCACACCCAACTGATTCAGGAGCAGAAAATCTTGCCAGTGTGACTCAAAGGGTTCACCTTCAAGGCTGCAGCAAGAAGTGGAGCACAGCAGCCAACCTAAGCTACACCCATCTGGAGGAGTCTGAACTTAGTAGATCTGGACCTGGTACTAAGGTAATAATAACTCTGTCTAAACTCTACACCAAAGGTCAAAAGTCCATGGTATACAAAATGACAAAAAGAAGGAACAAAAAGCAGTCTCAAGCTCCAAGTCCACCCAGTACAAGTGCAGAAGACAATAGCATAGAGGAAATTGGAAATCACACACCTGAAATCTCTGAAATAATAGCATTGAAAGTAAAGAAACAATTACAGAAAGGCATAGAAGAAATCAGATCAGAAATAATTTCTGAAGTAAAAAAATGTAATGAAAACTATAATCAAAGAAGTACTAAGTGCATCTAAAGAATACACTGATAAAAAAAAAAGAGCAGAATGCAGAAATGATGGAACCCCTGAATAAGCAATATAGGAAAGAAATAGAATGTATGAAACAGATCCAAAGTGATATACAGGAAATTAAAACCTCAATCACAAGCTGGCAAATCCGTTTGAGTGACAGAGAAAATAGACTCTCTTACCTTAAAGACAACATTGCAGCTAGTGAAAAAGTAAGCCAAGATCTCTTAAAAACAACTAGGATGTAGGAAAAAATAATTTAACACCTGCAAGATGATGCAAAGATGAACAATGCGAGACTAATAGGCATCAGTGAGAAGGAAGGAGTCGATACAAATGATATAAAAAGAATATGTGCAGAATAGCAGAAAACTTCCCAAATATGGGACAACAATCTGATATTCAGGGAACCGAAGTATATAGAACTTCAAATAACATCAATCCGATTAAAACCACTCCCAGCCATATAATAATCAAGATCCCAGAAATTCAGCACAGGAATAGTACATTAAAAGCTGCTAAAGAAAAGAAACAGATAATGTTTAAAGGAAAACCCATCAGGATAATGGCAGATTTCTCTTCACAAACCATCAAGGCAAGAAGAGCATGGAGCAAAGTACTACAAGTCTTGCAAGAAAACAAATTCCAACCCAGACTGATATGCCCAGCAATACTCTTTCAAGTATAATGGAGAAATAAAATACTTTCATGACAAAGAACAACTAAAGAATTTCATGATGACAAAGCCAAGCCTACATAGACTACTAAATGATGTTCTAGAGAGGGATAAAAATGACCACAACCCATGAATGAGAATGGAAAGAACCCACGAAGTAGGGTAAACAAACATAGGACAATAAGAAATATACAATAGTAGTCTTTCAGTTATTCTTTTGTGTACAGCAGCAAAATATTTCCATCATCACACTCTACAAATGGACTTCTCTTGGACCCTATGGGTCAAGATTCCATATGGGACTACAGGGAGGATTTCAAGGAAATAGCTGTAGCTCAGTCCCACAAGTGACCCTTGATCACCAGTAAATATCATGGTCATTATCCATGTCCAAAGCACACTAGAACTTTGTGTGATAGGATTATCCCCAAACTGTCAGAAGTGATGGTCATTTATTTGTCTTTCCAGCATTTATCTTATGTTTCATTCTTAGTATTTCTTTACTATGATGAAAACTTTTTCTTAGTTCAATTCTTTTGAAACATTTAATTTTAAGTTAATTAGTATTTAACTTTCTGAATATTGCTTAATCTTAATTTTTGTTTTAAGATTTATACTATATCTTTGAATTACAATTCATCTAAAAGACATCATATGATATCTTCTCCCAGCATTAGAAACTTTAAAAAGTATATTTCTATTTTCTGTTGA